>JBBPDA010000126.1:25987703-26009048 GCA_037974385.1 Arnoldichthys spilopterus | reverse complement strand
GTGTGTGTGTGTGTGTGTGTGTGTGTGTGTGTGTGTGTGTGTGTGTGTGAGAGAGAGAGAGAGAGAGAGAGAGAGAGTGAGTGAAATAGGTGCAGTTCTGATTTAGAGACACTAGGTATTCATAGCATATTAAGTGAAGTGAAAGTGAAGTGAAAGTGAAGGAGGCTATTTGTCATTGTGAACACACTCAAGCACCACAATGAAATGTGACCTCTGCATTTAACCCATTACACATGCACATGTGGAGCAGCGGGCAACTACCAACAGCACCCGGGGAGCAGTGTAGTGGGACGGTACCTTGCTCAAGGGTATCTCAGTAGTGCCCAGGCCGGGACTCAAAGGCAGCATCCTAACCACTAGGCCAAGCACTGTAGTGAACTGGCCCAAGTGACCACACTGTCTACCACACTGAAGAACTAATTTTTTGGCCAAGTAATCAGACCTGCTCGTGCGTGAAGTGAAAATGTGCGAGCACATTATTTATGAGCCTTTCGGGTACCATTAGTGCAATTCTAATAAACTCGAACAAGTGTTGGAAACAATGTGGCATTCAAACTACATACAGTCACACCCATGTGTTTTATTTAAGTCCTAAATTAAAGATGTTTGAGGCATATTTGGGATATTTGAGAAATATTTCACTAAAATTCCATAAAAGATCCAAAGATGGCAGTGCTCAGTATAATACCGAACTGTGTGTATAGTAGGAATGGAAAATATCGTCTATACATATTATTCACAGCAGCAATTAAATGCATCACATATACATGACCACAGCTGAAACCCCCAAGATACAGTTTATGAATGGAGAAATTATGGTAAATTTATCAGATGGATTTAATAACATACTTCCTGAGACTTCAGAAACATATATTTATTTAATGGTGGCACCCTGCTGTTGCCCTATTAACAAAATGAAAGCACTCATACTCCAACACACATTATCATCTGCGTAACGTGATTGTATAACGTGATAAATCTAATAAAAACTGCATTAATAAAACACCACTTTTACAAGTGGGAAATGCACAGAAAAACATTTATGGTGTGAAAATGTTTCGGTATGAAACTAGCAAAATCACATTTTCTGCTTGTGCACAATAGGGCCCCATGTGTTAATGGCCTTAACTAGTAAAATTATTTATTTAAAAAAAAAATTACAACAAGAAAGAATTGATCTGCTAAAGTCACTCAGAAATAACTTTGTTAACAATGGTTAAATATTATCTGCATGTTGTCACATTTTACTAAACTTGTTTTTTGCACTGGAGTTTCCTAATTATATCAAATGCCATTGGATCTAACCAAAACTCTGATTCAGTATAAAATGCTCTGTTTGGCATTACTACTAGATTAAAAAGAACAGCACCACCTGCCACGTGTGTCATCGATGTCAGCCTGTTCTCTGACCCTCATCAGTGTGGCCTCAACTCCAGGTGGTGGCGGTGTGTCCGATTAGTCTCTTCTTGTCTGCAGCTCACTCAGAGACAGGACATCTGGTTAAGTCGGGGTATTGATGATAGTGGTGCCGCTCAATTGGGTGTCTTATTGGTAGTGCTTTGAGATGAGCCATGTGTCAGCTGTTAACTGATCAACATGCACAGTCTATTCTGTGTGTGTAGCTCCACATGCATAAAAAAGTTCCACTTACTTAAATGGTAAAAGATTTCTTGCTAATTTCAATGAGCTATGATTGAGAAATGTTTCTGTTTTCACTAAAAAATAGGCTACTAGGTTTGGCTTTAGCATGTTCTATTCACTGTGATATACCAATACAGATCCTCCCCATAGTAAGAATTTGTCTTGTAGTTTGACAACCTAGTTGATGACAATCCACTGTCCAATCAGCCAACCCAGAGTGTGCACAAACACACACAGAAAGAGAGAGAGAGAGAAAGAGAGAAAGAAACAACGACACGATACTCATTTTGTACGAAAAAACATGTTTTACTTATATTCATTCTATTTCTCTATTTGGCAAACATGAAAGCTTTTCACTGCATTAACACCATCTCATTGCAATAGTTAATAGTGTGTCTAACTCCAATGGGCCAGTCAAAATAAGACAAAATATTTGTTTAGACATGATGACTGCATAAACTATATAATTTTAAAAAATTAACTGTTTAAATATCAAAACTCATGACACACCCCTAAAAAATATTTTAAAAAAACTTTTACTGAAGAAAAGTACAAACCCCATTTCCAGAAAAGTTGAAATTATCCAGAAAATGCAATAAAAACAAGAATGTGTGATTTGTTAACTACCTTAATCTATTATTTAATAAAGACTTTGGCTGCTCCACAGTCCATAGTTGCCAATGTCTGATTCTCCTCTTCGTGAAACTTTGTTTGTTCAAGGTTTGTATTTTCACAATAACACAATTTTGTCATTAAGGTCATGAAATTTGAAGTTTGAAGTTTTGCATATTTTTTTACTGGAATTTTAATTTGTGAGTACAATAACAATATTTATATTCTGTTATTAGCCTACTTATTTGGTATAGTTTAGTTTTTGACTATCTTCATGGCTCTTAGGTCTGTATACTGATGTGACCTGTGGCCATAACCTCATTTATATCAGCCAATATCTACTTGTAGGTTAAGCTTGATTGGATGTGAAGTACAGTAAATGTTTGCTGTGGTCTGAGTCTATGATGGCTGACGAGCTGGATTTTTGCTGAATTCATTAAATGCACCCATCGTATAGGTTTGTTGTGTTCTGTCCAGATCATCAGGAGCAGTATGGGGAGTGAATGTGTAGCATCTAGAATTAAGGTTATGGCTTCTATGTGGAAAGGTTCTGGAGCAACAGATGCATTGAGGCTACACTGAGGTGAGAAATGCCAGATGGGCTGCCCGAGGCACCGCTCAAAACTGCCTTATCCCACAGCCCTGTCCACTGTCCACATTTATCTTTGTCTCTCACCAACTCTCTCTGCCTCAATCATTTTACTATCTCTCTCTCTCTCTCTCTCTCTCTCTCTCTCTCCGACTCCTACTCTGCACTTTCTCTCTTTCTGTCACCATCTCTTTCAGTTTCTTCTCTCTGTCTCTTCCTCTGCCTATAACTATCTAGCTCCTTTCAGACACTTTCTTCCTCTGCCCTTCTCTATCTTCTCCCCTGAATGAAAACACACTCAAAACAATGTCAGCATTTTTGGCCCCAAAATATTGTTGACCTGGGGAATGGGGGGAATAATAAAACCAATCCAAAAAAGGTTTTAGTAGATGGGGGGCGCCAACTTTGCAAAAAAAGGGTGCCATGGCCAAAGGGTTGGGTGATTGAGCATCTAAAGCCCCATGTGCCAGGTAAAAGGGGCATGTAATGCCCTTAAAACAAAATACAACACCTTGAATTGAATTCTGTAGTGAATGGGGAGCCAGTGAACAAAGGCCAGAACAGCCTCTGTTCACTGGTGATGTGCTCATACATTTTAGTGCCTGTCAAGATATGTGCTGCAGCATTCAGGGCAATTTGTGAATGAGATTATGGGAAACCAAGGTGCAGGGAGTTGCGATAATCTAATCATGACATGATGAAAGCATGGATGACTTTTACTAGATCATGATCTGACAAATATAATTTAATTTTGGTAATAGCTCTCAACTAATAAATTCTACTTTTAACAACTAAATCAATTTGTTTTTAAAAGTTAAGTGTGAAATAAAAAAAAAGAGTTACAAAAGTTACTGGCAAGATAATTAGTACAGTTAGAAGGGCTGAACCTGATGACCTCTGTTTTATCATCATTTCATTGGAGGAAATTGCTATCCATCCAGTCTTTGATCTCTTTCAAACAGTCCAAAAGTAGTTGAGAAAAATATCTGGATTTCAGTGGGAGATACAGCTGTAACTCATTTGCGTAGAGGTGAAAGGAGATGCTGTATTTCCTAAAAACAATTGGGCCTAAAACAGGCCCCTTTGGAACTCCACAGGAAATTAATGCAGAAAGGGGACAAAATTCACCTAATAATACTGAAAATGTTAAAAGATATGAACCAATTTAAAGCAGTGCCTGTAATAGAGCAATAGAGAGTTTGAGGCAAGAAATGAGAATGCCATGATCAGTATCAGTATACAGTATAACAGTATCAAACGCTTCAGAGAAATCTAACAGAATTAGTACTGCATGGTCACCAGAGTCAGGAGACACTAATACATCATTTGTCAATTTCAAGACTGAAAGACTAGACTGAAAAGGTTCCAGTGTTTTATTAGCATTTAGGAAAGACAATACTTAAAGGAGTATGACCTTTTCCATTGTTTTAAAAAGAAATGGCAATTTGGAGATGGGCCTATAATTACTGAGATCCATTCTCTCCAGGTTGTGTTGTTTGGGCAGTGGCTGGACTACTGCATGTTTAAAACATGCAGCAACAATTTCAGAGTCTAAAGAAGAATTCACAATGCACTGACCAGTGGGGCCAACTGTATCAAAACTCTAAAAATTTGGGATTACACAATGTCACTAAGAGAGTAGTTAGTAATTCTTCTATGCCTTGTACTTAATGAATAAAAAGTCTCTTCTTCACTCTCCCTCTATCTTTCCTTATTGGACCCTGTTTTCTCTTGTCCTACGATTTATCTCGCCTCATTATCTGAACCACCCCACAATTTGCTTCGCATGTATCGAACATTAAATCTCTGATTCAAAGGGTCTATTAGTTACACTGGAGCTTCCCCTGACTAATTGATTTAAGACAGATGATATTTTTACACTGATTTATTTAACTGTACATGGCATTGCCTGAGGATAACAGACACATGGTTTTGTCTCGAGGAATACAGAGTCTCCAGATTATTGTATACACAGTCAAAGCTTTTCTTTTGCCTCTGGGACAGAAGAGGATTTGAAGACATGCGCAAGATTTTGATGATTCATGCTTCTTTATAGCTCCACACTCTCGTTTGTTGCCTCAGGACTGACTCACACAACACTTAGTTGTAATAATGGAAGCTTGAGACCAGCATTGCTATGTTAATTCCCTCGTTCTCTCTTTTTGCTTTGTAGCAGCTTCCCTCCTACCAGTGTCTCCTCGTACTAACAACCATGTGTCACCTGAACTATAAGGTTATTTCTAATATAAAATTTCACCAAATTTTGGTCATATCAATCAAAGAAACAAATTGATGTGCTAAGGTCAAACAGAAAAAAGATGGATCTAGTCAAAACTCTTATTCAGGAGAAGATTCTCTCTTTAGATAGATTAGTAGATCAAAAAGAACAGTGCCACCTGCCATGTGTGTCATCCATGTCGGCCTGTTCTCTGACCCTCATCAGTGCGGCCTCAACTGCAGGTGGTGTGTCTGATTAGTTAGTCTCCTCTCGTCTGCTGCTCACTCGGGGACGGGACATCTGGTTAAGCCGGGGTATTGATGATGGCGGCGCCGCTCAGTTGGGTGTCTTATTAATCACCCGTGGCTGAGCGGTGACCTTTCACTGTGAGCTCCTGGCTGTGGCCTGCGGCCTCCTGGGATGCCCACTGACATCCTTCACCCTGCAATGGCTAATGGCAGCCTAGGCATCAGCCCAGGAAACCATTGCCTTGATCATTCACCCACCTACATTGCTGTTTAAATAGTATGGAATCACTACCACTAATAAAAGTCATAATACTTTTTCTCATGTTACTTTGTAATAGCTGATTCAGTATTGAAATATTAGACAGCAGAAAGTTTTATTATGCATTTAATATTGTATGACTTTTGTGAACAAGAAGCTGAAATAATATATAATATCTCACTGAAATGATACATTTATGGTAATTGCTTGTTAGGCTGATCACTATGGGGCTGGTTAAACCATAAGTTTAGCTATATTATAAATTGATATTAGTTTTGTTACATCTCCTTGAGGTATTGGGGAAAGTGAAGAACAATTTCCATTTTTTTAAGCAAAAACTATATCCGTGCACAATAAGTTTAGCATGTTAAAGAAATTATGCTGCAACAGCAGTATTGTAATCCTATATATCCTAAAAACACTAAACTGTTGGAGTAAGACCTCGGAATGACTGGGGAATCTTGCATCAAGTTGTCATTTATTTTACAGAATGTATCATGTATATGACTAAACATGAATTATGACATTTAATCAACTTATTGTTTCAATATAGTATCTACATGCATACATTAATTTAATGTATATATATATATATATATGCTTTTCTATAATAACTATAATAATAGTTATAATTATATAATAATAATAATAATAATAAGAAAATGTATATATATGCATTCTTCATCTTCTTCTTCTTCTTATTATTGTTATTATTATATAATTATAACTATTATTATAGTTATTATAGAAATGCATATATATATATATATATATATGCATTCTTCATCTTCTTCTTCTGCTTCTTCTTCTTCTTCTTCTTCTTCTTCTTCTTATTATTATTATTATTATTATTATTATTATTATTATTATTATAGTGCAATTTAAAACAATAACATACAACATTTTAATCATATAAAATATATTTGTGCATGTCAAATACAAACTAATAAACATACTAATGTTAGTCTTTATAATGAAAATCTAAATAAATACTTCTTTTTTCTTTTCTTTTACTTTTTTTTTGGATCATAAAAATTGCTAAAAGCAATTGTAAGCAAAATGTATTGCTCTTGACTCTCCACACTACCCTATAATATAAGATTGTTTAGTATCACTTTGCAATAAGACTGCCCTCATAATTAATTTATAAATGATTTATTGTTGGTTTATAAATAGTTAAGTCTTAAGTTATAAATCATAAGCTTCATAAGCAGTTATAGCATATAAATATAAGGCATTGTGATGACTTGGGTGGAGGTGGGGTGGAGCTTATACTATGGACACATGGCTGAGTGTTTTTATATTCAAAGATCTTGCAAATTGTAGGGGTTGTGATTTGGATGTAATCTGTGAAAAGATTTTTATTTGTGTGTTCTATATGCTTATTAATGCTTTAATACCTAAAAACAATGATGGATTAATCATAAACCATTTATAAACCCTGTATATAGGTAGACTTATTGTAAGTTGTACCTTTTGGTAACTATTCCTCTTGTACAACATAGAAATCACTTGTATCCCATGACAGAAAAGATCAACAGACCCTACAGTGTTCCTGTGTGGAACAAGTCCCAGAAATGGCTTCACTCTGCAGCAATTCAACAATTGTGTTGAGATTAGATTTGTGCCCATCATTTGGTCAGGACAGAAAATAAGGTTTGCTTTCTTACTCATTCTGGAATCTTCTGCAGCTTCATCAGTCTGAACACATCTTGATTTTGTAAAGTGATTCTATTAATGATATGAAACCTGTGAAGATTTCAGTCATATTAGAATCATTTGTGTGGAAAAACAACATTCTCACTGTCCCTACTATCTAGGGCAGTGGAGGCCTAGTGGTTAGGACATTGCCCTTGTGAACTGAAGGTCACAGTCCTGCTCCACATGTGCAGGTGTGATGGGTTAAATGCAGAGGTCACATTTCGTTGTGGTGATTGAGTGTGTTCACAATGACAGTCACTTTTTTGTGTGTGCATGTGTGTGAGCATGCAAAAAAAGTGCCTGTAAGTATCCACCTGCGTGTATGTGTTTGTAATTGCAGACATTTCTGACCGATTCGCTTCAGGTTTTCTTAGACACGTTTGAGTGCATCTGATTTGTAGATTTTGTGGTAGATTTCATTTTTGCGACGAGGTCCGCTTAGCTGCACTAATTGAAAAGGTTTTTAGCAGAATTAATTCGGACTTATCTGAGACTTACTTTGTAAATCTGAATGTATGCAAATTTATGTTTGAGATCTGTTTGCTATTTTTGGTTCTTGGTTAACAACTTTTTCCCCGCAATGATAGCTCAGGGAGGAGAAAAAAAACAAGTATGCACAAAGACTGAGACATCAAAGTGTGCACAGATTTAATAAAGAGCTCAAAGCAGCATGGAGGCCGTTCCTTCGCGAGCAGTAAGGTTTTATTTATGGTAAGGCCTTATTTACATTATTCAAGGATAAAAGGAGAAGGCTGCTAATCAGTTATTGTGTTTCCAGAGACTTTATTGTTCTGTTGTTTAAAGACATCTTCACAACTGCACACTGCTATGATGGATCATGGTATCAGTTTTCCAAAAAGCAGACGTAGCTTTAGGCTTGGATTATAAGTGTAGTATCATCATAATCGTCATTGATTGAGGTCAGGGTCAGGGCAGCTGATAAGGAGGGCTGTCGGGACAATATGGCATTTTCCTTCCAACAGGCATTTCTTAACATGAAAGCCTCATTATTTTATTATTTCTTCAACCTGAATTGAAAAGAATTTCTTTATTGTCACTGTATACAATACAAGAAGATGTAGTATCCAACTTTCTCATATTAAATATGATTTTTCTCATATTAAATAATAATAAAATTACCAAATAATCTCTCTGTAAATCTCCCTGGGCAGTGGTGACTTAGTGGTTAAGTTCAAGTCCCAGCCCTGGCACTACTGAGGTTCTTTTGAGCAAGGTACCGTCCCGCTACACTGCTCCCCGGGCGCTGTTGGTAGCTGCCTGTTGCTCTGCGTGTGCATGTGTGATGGGTTAAATGCAGAGGTCACATTTTGGTGTGGTGCTTAAGTGTGTGTTTTGCAATGACAAATAGTCACTTCACTTAAAAAAGTAAATGATACAATAAGAACAAAAATACAATATAAAAAGACAAAGTGCAAATGCTTCATACAGTGACTCTTAGGTTCGTGCAGTGTTACAGTTAAAGTGCAGAACTTGGGGTGAGATCATTATGACTGTTAAAGACTACAGTGCTACAGTACTACCGGGCTTACAAAATAGACTGATTAAATGCATTTATAACTCTTGGAATGAAAGAACCTCAAGGTCCATGCATGAAAGGCTCTGTAGCTTTTACCAGATGAGCGAATTTCAATTTGACAGTGGCATGGGTGTGTGGGGTCCATGCAAATTCTGCTGCCTTTTCTAAGGCAGCGTGTGCTGTAAATGTCCTCCTGTAATTGGAAGCTGCATCCCAACAATCCTCTGCACTCTCAACACAACCTGCTGTAGATCTATATATATATATTACCAGTTGGTTATCAGTCAACCAGTCACTGTTAAAAATAATTATTTTTAATATTTGTAAGTAATATTTTTACAGAAATAATTTTCAGTAGCTTGCACACCACTGGTTATGGTTATGTAGTGTGTTTCTTTTATTTTAAGCTCATCCTATACATCTACACCTACATCTGTCGTATTTACTTTTTTCCCCTTATAAATAATGTGTACCTTGTCTTACTTAAACCATATTTAAGAGGCGTGTTTTGGTAATATGCAGCTGCACAACACTGTTGCAGATACAGGTACATGCTCAAAGTGCACTAATGGCACTCAGTGGCTTAGGTGGAACAGTGCTGCTACTGTAAATGATGTGCTTGCCTTTTTATGTGCAATTTTCACTTTGTATTCCAGCAGGTCTTTTCCTCACCAAAAAACTGATCTGGTTTGTCACGTAAACATGCCATTATAGTAGCAATCCACCGTAGACCATGCACCCCTGCCTTTTAATAATAAGGTGATGTGCCATTCTGATTGGTTTATTGCATGTTATGCCAAAAACGCACCTCTAATAGTTAAGAAAGTTAGGACAAACTAGTTGTGGGTTGTGCTGGCACAAAGTTTTTTTCCATCATTAAAATAGCGAAATAGATGTGGACAAGCCCACAAATGTTAGTTACAACATTTATGAATTTTTGCCATAATGTTTTTTTTAATAATTTATACCTTTTTGTGACTTGCACTAGTCTGATTTTCCTGGCATAAAAATAGCAAAAATTCATTTGAACACAACCATAAAAGTTGCACAAATCCTGGCTCAGGTACCACTGAGGTACCCTTGGGCAAAGTACCATCCTGCTACACTGCTACCTGGGTGCTCACATTTCATTTGTAGTGCACTGTGTTTGGCTGGGTGTGTTCACAATGACAAAAAGTCACTTTCACTTTCATTCTGACTTGTACTCAGAAGAACAGCTTCTCTGTCATTGTCCTTGAAAGCTCTTGTGAGAACTTAGCAGTGCTTTATGGAACTGCAAACTGTTTACTGATCAGCTGCAGTGATTTTTATCACGCTTGACAAAAGAACGAGGACAGTCCAGCTGCGATGTGTACATCACTGTAAAGGTTATTGGTGAAATATTGGGACATGGGCTTTAACCTCATCATATATCATTCCTGTCTTACAGAGATTTTTTCAGGTGGGGGAATTCATCTGCCTCAATCCCTAAAGAGGCTCACTCACAAGTAAATAAATTCATCTCACGCTAAATGAGTCTTTGCTGGCTTGCACTACATTACACTGGCCAGTGTATATATTTGGTATTTATTCAGATTATGTAGCACACACACTGCAATTAGTGAATTTGTCCTTTGCATTTAACCAATCCATGACACCAGTGAACATAAACCAGGAGCAGGAGCAGTGGGGTGCACCCAAGGAGGGTAAGGTTCTATGCCCATTCACTCTACATTTTCCCTGCCTGTACTGGGAAATGAACAGTTGATTCTTTAGTAACCCCTCTTCTTCAACTATTAGGCCACAGCTGCCCCAAATTGCTTGGTGCATTATATGCCATTGTGTAGTGCAAAATCCTGTAAAACAAATTTACATTGCTTTTGGTGTGACTTTTCAATAGCCTCAGCATATCGACAAATGCACATGCGCAAGTAAATTACACTCCACAACAGTAGGGGGAAGCCAAAAATATCAAATGTACCATAATGCGGCATTAATTCTTATAATATCTTCCCAAAACTAGTTCTTACTTTTTCCACATCAATCACATGCAGAGATGGGAACTCAAGTCAGCAGCTCGGACTTAAGTCTTGACTCAAGACCTGACTTGTCCAGGCCCGTAACTGGTTCAGTATAGCTTTTAGTATAACAGTATAACTTTTCTTTACTATTTTTGTTCAAGTTTATCACCTTTATCTGTAGGCATCTGTATTAAAGAAGGTGGAATATGTGCTTGTTCAGATATGCTGAAAAAATCAATAGTTTCCATGTTTTTAGTGCCTCTTACTTTCTAATTTTGTTAAATAAACATGATATTTTCAATAATGCGAAAGATAAAGGGCTTTTAATAAAGAAAATTTATCAAAATGTGTTTATTAAAACAGAAAGACATGTTTTGACCAAAGTAATATACAGCCATTTTTAATATACAAGTCATTTGTTTAGATTTCCTGCAGAATATTATTGTTGCTGTAATCAGATCCTTCAGGTGCACCTGATGATTCAATCTGACCCAGGTTTTCAATCAATTCAGGGTGTACATGTAGGTACAGAATTACATGTAGGGTGATGCAAGAAAAAAAATCTCCATATACCTCTTTTACACTAGGGCAGTGCAGGTGCTAGTGCTAATGTGAAGCCAGTTCTGCTATGGTGCCTTTTAAGAACCAGTCGGCATTTCGACTGAACGTTACATAGCGGAAATTTGGCAGATTTGGATTGCAGCCTTTGATCTGCTTTGTTTGGTTTTTATAAACGTGCTTTTAAGGTCATTACATACCGCATGTAAATGTCGTCTGCATTCACAACAGATGGCCACTGTGTTCCAGACAATAGGTTGGTGCTGTTTTTGAGTTTGTTGGACAAATGAGTGTATAATTCATCCACAGAGCCACTGCTGGCTCCACTTTTCCCCACTTCTGTTCCTGCTTTCACTCGTGCTTTTAGCAAAATAGTGGCGAATCTCTTGCAGTAGCCCCTCCTATAGCCGCTGACATTAACGGCTCTAACTTTAGAACCAGCAATTTATGGAGCTGTGCCGGTGCCAGCTTTTCAGTCTTTTTTTTTTTGGGTGGGGTGTGGGTGGGGGTGTAGCACACACCTTGCTCTAAATTTGGAACCAGCACCAGCACCAGTTTGTTAGAAAACAGATTTTGCCATTATTTTAAATGTTACCTATTAAGGTCAGTTCTTTTACATACATGTGAATGAAGCAAGTAAAATTCTGCAAATCTAAGGTTTCCTCATTGCAAACATATGGAATATTGCAGAATAAAAACATTTTATGATATAAAAAAGCCACTGCGTATATTATACTGTCTTTGTTGTTGTTAAATTTAAATATTCAAAGAACATGTGGAGCTACAAACAATATCATGCAGTGCACTGTAATAGAAATGTACAATTTCGAAGGACTCTGTGCTTGTGTGGAGACACATCTATGACATTTTTCTCTCCAAAACTGCATAGAAACCCCCACCCACAAATCCCCATGGCAACCACAGCCCTGCCACCCTGCCCTGGCAGCCGCTCCACCTGTCACTGAGACCACACTCACCATAATGGCATTCAGGCCCATTCTTCTTAATCATTGTCACTATCTCACAGCACACTTTAATTTAGCAGGCCTTGCAATGACACCCTCTAATATATTTTAATAAAGTCAATATAATAATATTTTAGCCTCTGCTTGCGTAATCCCATTTAGGAGTTGCCAGATTGAATTGAAGCTCTGACTAAGAGATCTGGCTGGTTTATCATGACTTGCCCTGCTGCTGCGTTTGGGCAGGATTGCACTCATTAGAAGAGCCAGGTGGAGAGAGAGAGAAAGAGAACAAGACAGAAACAGTGGTCATGCAGCCTACAGGGACACAAAAGGCAAACGCTCTAGTGTTTTGAACAGATTAGGCTTTGGGTTTGGCTCAGAAAGCTTAAAGGGACCAGTGTGAACCTGCAGCGTCTCATTAGCACAGTGCTTGCCACTGTAGACACTGTATGTAGACACTGTGCTGGAAGTGCCTGGGATTTGTCAAAGGGACATAGAAAAGCTGTATTTTAATTAACATTCACGTCAGTGTTCTGTCTCCTTTTGTATCTGTTATTGCTTTATTGTTTTTTTCCCAGCTACTATAGAATAACTTTGCTTAATGGTGATGCCACCAGAGAAAAAAACCCATTATTAAAAATTTGCATACTAATTGAAGCAGCATGCAATTAAGAGATGAGAGTTCTCTCTCCTCAGTGGGATGCGGAAGATTAAGAACATGGGAAGTGAACCAGAGTCTCTGTCCTAATCCCTGTGCTCTAACTCCAACACCCAACTTACTCCTGGTAGGAGAAGCACTGCATGTTGCCATTCAGCTCGATGAAGGCTTACCCCTAGACTGAAACTGTCTTAAAGGGCCCAAATCATCATAGCATGGAAAAACACTGTGTTTTCTGCTTTTTAGCACAATTTAACAACACAGAACCAGAAAGACATGAAAGTCAGATAGAAAAAAACTTCTAGTATCATGGTGTACATATCACTTTTCTGTGTAATCAAGGTACATGTCCCAGGTCAGACAGATAGTCAGAGTTCCATAAAAGGTTTTCATCTTCTCAAGAAATTCTCCATGTCATTTAAAAAATATGTACACTGCTTGATGTGTTTAATTCAGAATAGCTGAGAGCAGCTTAGCAGGATGGAGTTCTTTGCTATGTAGAAAATCATGCTTAAGCTCATAGTTGATGTGGGATTTAGTGTTCTGGACAAGTCAGTACCAAAAAGGTACAGTTTAAGATTAGTGTCTAATGGGATTTCCAACATTTTGGGCCCTAATTTGCACTAGTGGATAGTGTAACACAAAGTGTTTTTACTAGTTTAATACCAGACCATATCTTATTTAACACTTTGCGATTTTGACCAACAAAAACCAAATTAGTGGTGTATTATTAAAACAAATTAGAGCGGCATGATTTAGTAACATGCGGGTGCACCACGCTCTGTCAGGTACACTGGTTTGCCAGGTAAACACACCCTTATAATAGCAATCCACCATGTGTCATGCACCATACCTTTTAAAGGTGAGGTGACGTGCCACTCTGATTGGTTTATTACATTTATTACATTATTTTTTTGCATCTTGCGCTATATTGCATTAATATGAACGACATAATTACACAATTACAAATTTTTACATTTATGCTTGATTTACACTCTATATCACCATATTTTACACTTTAAATGTTCTTTTTTGTGAAATGAGACACTGTAACATTACAAAAACGTATAATTTAAGTAAAATTATAATAACCTACAGTACTCTATTTGTGTAGAATCTGTGTTTCTAGCAAAATCCTCTTCATTTTCTTTAGCTTTATGGCTTATGCAGTGTTTAGAAATTTTTTTTAGAGAACAAAAAGTGCTTCTTCCATGATATTGTGCCAAATAACCATTTTTGATTCCTTTTTTAAGGAAAAAAAAGGTTTACACCTTGAAGAATCAAGCAGAATAAATACCAGAATACAAGTGTGCTATCATTCTAGCACCCAGGCACACCAAATGAGACTTCAGATGTGTCGGACAATATGTCTCTGTTTCCATTCAAAACAGCGCTGTCAGCAGAGCTGATGACAGCCCAGAGAAGTTATGGCTCTCACTGAGTGCTGGGATCTGTGAGACGAAGCTGTGCTAGCATTTGAGCTCTGAGAGGAAAATCCTAGCTGTCTACCAGAGGCTAAACACAGTGAGAACCGCGCAGAGAATATCCACACATCCTGTTCTGCACCCTCAGGCCGGATTACTGAGAAGCATCCTGCTAAAGACAAGAATACGGAAGCTGCTTTTCCTGCTTTTTTCCCCCTCTCTTCCAGATAATTACCGGCCTCCATATTGGTTCACTTTAGAACGAGAGGAGATAATTTTGTTGCCACGTCCTTTTGGGAAATTAATTCATTTGACTAAAGTGACTTAGTAATTACAGTGACATCAAGGTTAATTGCCAAATCTGTATTTTCGTGCCAGCGTCCTGTCAAAAATCCCCACGCAATCTGTTCTCGAAAACACCGGCCAGGAGACACGCGTCGGTATGGGAAAGGCTCTGACCCAAATGAAGTTTTCCAAGCACAGGTGCTGTGCGCTAGAGTGCTTTCGAGGAACAACAGCTCTGTCTGAAGACATGCTGACAAGGATGCAAGTGACTTGTCTGAAGACAAGTGTTTTTTTTAAATGGCCCATATCATGGAAAAACCAGATTATGTCCATACCTCTTTGAAATTAGAGTTTTGTTGGTGCCACTTTACAATAAGACTACCCTTATAACAGGTTTATAAATGGGTATAACCTTTATAAAGGGTTTATATATTTATCTTTAGCTTATTAATGGTTTTGAATTAGGTCTTAAATACCTCAGAAACATAAATAAAAGGCAAGCTCTTTGAATATAAAAGCACTCAGCCATTCGAGTGTGGGCAAGTCCATAACATAAGCTCCACCCCATCTCCACCCACGTCATCACCCTTGCCCTTATGTTTGTGTATAACTGGTAATTATGATTTTTATGCTGTTTATAACAAAACAATTTTGTTTACAAATTAAATTTAAACCATGTATAACATGTTCATAAGGTTATTCCTATCGCAAAGTGGTGCCATCTTTTTTAAAATGTAAATGTTGCGTTAGTGCGTCATATACTCAAATAGAATAAAAAAGACTATGAGCTCTGATCTTTAAAGATCAGTGTTCTTATTTTCTTACAGCACCATCTATTCATGCTGAGGTTATAAGAAACATTTCAGCCTGGATGATTTTTAGGATAGCCAATCAGAACAGAGGTCACTTGTATACAGTCATATGCAAAAGTTTAAACATTCTCAGTCAAATTATATTGCTTTTCTTTTAAAAAATGCAACACATTCACAATGCGCCCAGCCACACCTCATTAAACAAAAAAACAAACAAAAAAAAATGTATAGAGTGAGAATCTTGCCCAGGGCAAAAACATCTTGTTTTGAACTATATTTTTATTTCAGTGGAAATGCCCATTCAGTAAAAATGCAGTGTAGTCTTAAGCTAAGCTTATACTATACCATTATGCTTAGGATTTGATCAGTCCACCAAATGTCTTCAGAGGCACAGAGAGCTTTGGTTTCTTTTGTTGGTTTAACCTTAAAGCGATTTTCCTGTGTTGATGGCTTTCGTACAGCATGTCTGATCACATCTCCATATGTCCTCATGCGGTCATCTGCACTTCTGAGTCATTGTCCACTTTAATGCCCTCTTCAGCTCTATTCTCTTTCTTATAGCCTACATGTACTTGTCTGCTTGGTTCCCTTCACTCCATGGATGAATGGCTACACTAAACAGAAAGAGCAAGGCAATAACAGTAGGAGGGCTACTTTAGTGGAGTAATGTATGGAACATCATCCATATATGGCTGCAGTAATTCCTGCAGATCCATCATAAATCTCCCCGTTTATAATATAGATATAATCTCCTGGGATATGGTAACTCAAAAGTTCATCACATCACTGAGGGCTGAGCAGCAGAGGTGATGGAAATGGAAAGTTGAAACTGTAACAGGTGTGCGGAGTTAAAATGCATGATTTCGATAGATTGCGGTGTAAAAAATCTATAATGTGTTATAAACCCACTTTAATTCAATGCTCTTGGTGTCTGGTGGCAGTGTGCTATGCTGAAACCCAACAAAGCAGAGTTTAAGTGCATTTAGAAAGTTTTTTTCTGTTTTTTTTTTTTACTCTGCTTGGAATTTCCAGTCAGTTATGACAAAAGTGCATATCTAAGCAAATAGCTGGACTCCAACTGGTGGAGTATCAGGGACTAAGCAAAACTTGAAATAGAAAACACTGCCATTTAAAGGAATACCAAAGCCAGTATTTATGACAGATTTCACTGTTCTTAGAAAAGAACAGAACTCAACTTAACGCATGCTAACAACAGAAGGCAGTGGAAGGTTGCAGTAGAAGCCTTTGGTCATTGTGGAAACCAAGCCATGCAGAAATTTTAAACCCTTTTCACCAGAAAATTCATAAATGTTGTAACTAACATTTATGGGCTTGTCCAGATCTATTTTGCTATTTTGAAGATGGAAAATAATTTGACTTCGTGCCAGCACAACACATAAAAATAACTGCCCTAACTCTTATTCAGAAGTGTATTTTGTGTGTAACATGTAATAAACTAATCAGAATGGCACATCACCTCACCTTTAAAAGGCAGAGGCACACGAGCTATGGTGGATTGCAAGTATAATGGTGTGTTTACTTGGCAAACCAGATTAGCCTTCTGCTGTTGCACAAGGTGAAAATGCGCAAGCACATCATTTACGGGAGCAGCACTGTTCCAGATAAGGCTTTTAAGTGCCTTTAGTGCACTTTGAGCGTTTACCTGTGTCAGTAACGAGCCTTGTGCACTTGCATTTTACAAAAATGTGGAGCTTAAATATGGTTTAATAATATGCCACTGACTTTAGACGTGGTTTTTGTTGATCAAAAGCTCAAAGTTTTTTCACTGCCTTAAGATAGTAACATGCCAACAATGTGTGCAGACTCACCTTACTTAAAAAGCACTATACCTACGAGCAGAAAACACATTTGATATTCGAAAATCATTTGATATTTTAAAAATGTGAGCATGGCGTGAAAATGAGGAATGCACTGGTATGAAACTACAAAAACCACTTTGAGTCACACTTTGCACTACTGCAGAATACGGCCCGTTGACTCTAATGTTTTCACTTTCTGCTGCTCCTCCACACTTTTCTCTTCCTCTCTCTTTTTAGCATTCTTTTTTTGCATATGTTTTTTGCTTCTTCTGCTCCAGCTCAACTCTCAACATGGCCCTGTTGACATTTGGCTTCAAAAATCATTTATTTAAGACTCAACACGTTTACACTTGGCCTTCTCAAATGTAGCCTCTGCATCCAGATATCGATCAGATCTCTTTTCCCTACACAGTTTTTACATTTTTATATCAGGTTGTGTGGTGGTGGAACAAAGAAGTTGGAGCCTATACAGTCAATGCTGTTTTTAATGTTTTATGAAAAAAAATCAGTCATGATGCAGAGTCGTTCAGGCTTTAACATTACAGAGAAATAAAAGATTTATATTTGCTTTGGGTGGAAGAGGTGGAAATGGTCCTGAAAGCTGGCTGAACTGCATGTGATATGAATGTAAGCAAAATTATTGCTGAAATCTTACAGTAATTTACCATTTTTTTACAGCATACTCTTTTCTTAAATTTCAATATATTGTCTCATACATGCAAAGTTTTCTATTGCAAATGATATTATAGGACAATTTATGAAACAATTATCAGACTCTTTTGCTTTAATGGCAGTGTGAACTCAAACTCCACAAGTTTGTGTATTAGACCAACGGATAGTCTTCTGAATATGCAATTTAATGAAAGAAAAAAAATCATAGATCATTATCTTAAATTTTGGTTTTTAGTGAGGAAATGGACCTGCTCTTGTGCAAAGTGAAAATGTGCAAGCATATTATGTACGGGAGCAGCACTGTTCCACCTAAGACTTACGAGTCTAAAATGTTTCTTTACTTGTCATTACTTTTCTTTCTTTCACATTTTTCAGATTTCTGAAACGTTTGAAATTATTTTTATACTTAAAAAAGAAAAATAAGCCTTTTAATAATAAAATATTTACAAATTAATACAAATTAATCAATATTGTGGCGGGTGAGAGGTGGAGTTGCCCAAAATGGCACTAAGGAACTCTGTATGAGACTTCCCTTTCATGGCATCCATCAAGTGAGAGGCCAGGACATTTTATATAGGGCTAAGTTGGGTGAAGACCAAGACCAGGATGCAGCCAAAGAGTCGTGGTTATGCTTTTCCCATTGTTTTCTGTATAGTCTTGGTATGTGTTAATAAATCTCCATAAGTGCACTTGCCTCGGCTGTGTCTGGGTGTGTGTCTAGGTTTTGGGAGGCTCTTGGCCTGTGCACAACAGCGATTCTCTGGGCTGGAGTGTCACAATATAAATATACAAAATATTTCATGAATGGACATTGGACGGCACTTTACTTGAATAACATTGACATAATCATGCCATAAGCATGCAGTGGCATGTGTCATATACTGTCAAAAATTGTCATGATGTAATGTTGTGTAATGTTCCCATTAACAATAGCTTCCATAACATCTCTCGTTCATGTGTCAGCCCATCTTCCTTCTGTTTCACTGAGGCCTTATAACTGGCAATTACTTCCACATCTTTTGAGCAGAGCTCCTTTGACTTTTCAACCCTCTTCTCCATTGCTCCCCTTTCTGCTCAGCACTGCTTTCCTTTCCTGCTCCATCACTTCACCCTTCGTCAACCTTTAAGCTGCTGATTATTATACTGAAGGCCCTGCAAATGCTCTGTTAGTTCGAAGTCATCCTCTACAGTCATTCCATCCTATTAGCACTCCGCTTTCACTCCGGACACTTTCTCCTGGGCTGTCTTTCTGGCTTGCTCAATCTCCTCGTTCATCTTTTTCTGCCCTGCTTTCAATTTGTCATTTTGTGACACTGGGTATTTTTCCTTGACTTTTCCTTGCCTTTCTTTTAGCTTTCTGCTTCTTTCTGCTCTCTGTTTTTCCAACTTGTCCTTTTATCAGTTTCCAGAAAATAGCTTTCTATCAGAGTCAGCATTCACTTTTAAACTACAGTAGCTCTTCTGTGGGATCAGACCAGACAGACTAGCCTTCACTCCCCACATGCATCAGTGAGCCTTGGGCATTCATGACCCATTTTCACCAGTTGTCCTTCCTTGGACCACTTTTGGTAGGTACTTACTACTGCATATCTGGAACACTTCACAAGGCCTGTTGTGTTGGAGATGCTCTGATTCAGTCATCTAGCTATGACAATAAGACCCAATAGGTGCCCAATTTGTCCTGCTTCCAGCACATTGACCTCAAGAACTGACTTTTCATTTGCTGCATAACATATTCCACCCCCTGGCATTTTAATGAAATAAGTAGATAGTCAGTGTTATTCATTTTACCAGTTATTGTTGTGGCTGATCAGTGTATCTCTTTATCAGTTATAGAATGAGATGTTTTCTGCTTCCAGTAATCTACAATATGAACTACACCACTAAAAATGTGGAACTGCATTTGAGAGGCACCTGTTAATGCTATCTACAGTGAATGAGGTAAAGAGCTTCTGTCATCCTGGAAGTGTCAGCTTCCTTTATGTTGATCCATGCAATGCAAATGCTTGATTGTTTCCTCTGTCCTGGAAGTCGCTTTGGATAAAAGCGTCAGCCAAATGAATAAATGTAAATGTAAATGTAAATGTTAGAAATGTTTCATCATAGGATAAACCTGATCAGACTTTGCATTGACTTGCAGTGACCTTTACTTCTACATCACTGTGTCGGTCTTATGCACAATCATATATTCAGATTGTAAAAATGTAAAACTTTTATGCAGTTAAACAAACACACGTCTTGTGATTGATTAGCCAAACCAGGTATTAAATGCTACAACTGAGCTGCCCTAAGGAGAGAGCTGGAAATTGTTAAGCCAAATTACTGACCCATAAAAATATCCTGCTTCCTTCTGAGCAAATAAATGCTTATTCGTCAGATACATTTTCTTAGGTGCTTTAAAAAGTTTGCACAGCACTGTATATGTACAGGATATGTCCAAAAGTATCCAGATGACCCCTCTAATTCAGCCATTGCTGACACAGGTGTTCAATAGTGCATGTGCAGCTTGTGTAATCTCCATAGAAAAGCTACACCTGTAGAATGGAGCTGGAACACATTAGTCTAAGGCTGCCATGCCCAGTGTCTAACATTTGTTATAAGAGTTTAAATGCCCCCCATTCATCAGAATTGAGCTGTAGAGCAGTGCTCTGTGAGGAGATAGAGCTCCATCCAATACCTGTGCGTTTTATGGGTGTACAACGCTCATTACAGACACAGGTACATGCTTGATGTGCACTAATGGCACTCGAAAAGCTTAGGTGGAACAGTGCTGCTCCTGTAAATGATGTGCTCACACATTTTCACTTTGCACATGAACAGGTCAGTTTCCTCATCAAAAACCAGTCTGGTTTGCCAGGTTAACACACCATTTGGTAGCAATCCACCATAGCTCATGTGCCCCTGCCTTTTAAAGGTGAAGTGACGTGCCAGTCTGATTGATTTATTGCATTTTAAGCCCAAATCACACCTCTGAATAATTAAGAAAGTTAGCATTTAACATTTTTGCACCTTGCACTTTTTTTTCTGTCATCAAAATAGCTAAATGGATTTGGACATACATGTTACTTCCACTTAGCACCTTGTGTTAGATTGTCATAGAGCCCTTAGTGTATTTGCACTTGTGCATACATGTGTGTTCCAGGGGAATCAAACCTCACCTGGTGCCAGAGCACTGTAATAGAGTGAATAGAGTAAAATAGTGAAGTTCATTTGGGTTTTCTGTTGTTTTCTCTCTCTCTCGCTCTCTCTCTCTCTCTCTCTCTCTCTCTCTCTCTCTCTCTCTCCCTCTCTCTATCTCTCTCTCTCTCTCCCTCTCTCTCTCTCTCTCTCTCTCCCTCTCTCTCTT
>JBBPDA010000126.1:25954903-25980959 GCA_037974385.1 Arnoldichthys spilopterus | reverse complement strand
AGGTCTTCAGAAAAGCTCTAATTATTTTTTAAGAAGTAAAAAAATATGTCTGTATGTCATTTGTAGTTTTATTTAATACAATTAATGTGTTGTATTACTACTGTTATTTCATTGTTTTTTTGTTTTAGATAGATTTATTTCACAGTTTTGTTAAATATATGAAATCTATCCATTCAGATTTTTCTCGTTATATCTAGGTGGATATAAACAAGTGAGCTCTCATTGGTTAGGCCTTCAGGTGCTGTAATTAAGTCCTAAAATGGCAGATTATTCATCAGCATGTTTTGGAAGGAATCAACCAGAAAGTTTTGATTCCGGGAACTTTTTACAAGGGAAAATATCACTCTTGGCCTTCTGGAAGTCCAAGGTTTATCACCGACTGTGAATATGAGTGGCAGCTCTGCCAGTGCATTTCTGGCAGTGTTACATCCCGATTTAGGGGTTTGACTCTAGGGAACATAAATATTTGACCCAATAGTTTTACTGACTGTTTTATTTGAATTTTGTAAATATACACAAATTTAGAACTTGATGGAGAAATTTGACAACTTGAAAAAGTTGGGACAGAGGCATGTTTACTATTGTTTTACATCACCTTCCCTTTAAATAGCCATTTTGGAAATGAGAAGACTAATTGTAGTGGTTCTGACTTGAGGTTCTGAGCTGTCTGTGGTCATCATTGTCTGATTCTCCTCATCTTGAGGCACAACATATTTTTAATAGGAAATAGATCTGGATTGGCAGCAGGCCAGTCAAGCACACACACTCTGTATCTATGAAGCCATGCTGTTGTAGCCCATGCAGAATGTGGTCTGGCACTGCCCTGCTGAAACAAGCATGGACGTCCCAGGAAGAGATGTCATCCTGATGGCAACATATGTCTCCCTAAAATCCTATTGTATGACTTTTTCTATGAGTTTTTCTGCATAGAGCTGATATATTGGTTCCTCTGTTTTAAGTTGTATTTCTTGATGCATCGATGGATTGTGTTAAGTGAATTGTGTTAATGGTTTTCCAAAGATCAATGATCTTTTCAAAGATCATGCACATTTAACAGTGTTTTCTGACCTTTGACACAAAGGGGTGAGCCACAACCCATTCTTGCTTGACTAAGCCTTTGATAGATGCTACTTTCATGCCCAGTCATAATCACTCACCTGCTACCAAATAGCTTGCTTAGTCCACTTTTCCAAACTGGTGCTACTTGAATATTCTGTGCACATTCCAATTATATTTTATCAACCTTTGTTAAGCGGGACGGTACCTTGCTCCCGGCCCGGGCACTACTGAGGTACCCTTGAGCAAGATACCGTCCCGCTACACTGCTCCCCGGGTTGGTAGCTGCCCGCTGCTCCACGTGTGCACGTGTGATGGGTTAAATGCAGAGGTTGCATTTCGTTGTGGTGCTTGAGTGTGGTCACAATGACAAATAGTCACTTTCACTTAAGTGTGCTGCAGCCATCAAATTCTATGTGTGTGTATATTTACAAAATTCAATTAGGTGTTCAGAAAAACTATTTGAAAATCTTTTCTTTGTAGTTTTTATTATTTTTTTTGCACTTTGTTTTTATTGCATTTTGAAAATATCCTAACTTTTCTGGAAATGGGGTTTGTAGAAATAAAAAACTAACCTACCTGAATGAAAAAGAAAATACAATCACTACTCTACCTCAAAATAGCAAATCTATTAGAAGAAAAAGAAACAATCAACCAGTTAAACAATTAAAAAGTCCTTCAATCCTTACTTATTTTACAGAAGTCTACATTGAAAAAATCTAATTTACTTGTAGTTCGTGAGTGCTATTTAATGATAATGTTTTTATTTGTACTGAAGTATATTTGTATTGTAGTGCTGTGCAGATCACATCTATCCAACAATGGTTTTCTGGCTTGTTCTTTGTGAGAATTCTCTGGTTTATTATTTTTACGATATAGTTTACTGTTTTCTGCATGAAAAGCACACATCCACTACAGAGAACACATTTTAAAATAGCATTGTTATAACCATATGCATATGCCATAACTTTTGCCAAATTTTAAATATGTTAAATTAAAGAATTTAACAGTAGTAGCCTCAAAGTGTGTTCTCTGTGGAGGATGTGTACATAGTTTAACTTAAAAAAACAAGAAAACATGTGACTGGGGTGATCAAACTCTTGCAAATGACCCTATTTTTTGTAAAATCTAAAGGAATTCTTTTAAATCAATCCTTATTATTGGACTTAATTTCTAAAATGATATTTACTGTTTGGATTTCATGGCTCTGCTTATTAAAAATGCTCATTACAATCAAAACAGCTTCTGTGGTCTTTCTCTTTATCATATTACAAAATAAATGTTGGACATTCATGGCTTAGATACCTTTGTTTTATCGAGTTGCTTGGATAAATTTACATGGCTGTGCATTTTAAGCAGTTGTCTGTTTTAACAATAAGGCACTTTGGCATATTCTAACAATAGGTTAAAGTTATTTGGCCCATGAAAAAAAAGCTTGACCATGGGTGGACTGTAAGAACAGTGCTATTCAGGCATGGCTGCAGAATGATCGCAAAGGAATAAAGAGGCAGAACAGAGCCTCAGAGAGTTCTTCCATCAGTGTGCATGACCACTTATCACTTTAACACGGCTCACCATGCTCTCCGCTCCCGCAGCCATGCGAAGACGTACTTTAATTCCGCCCGGCTGCAGCCCTGAGCATCTGACCGCATCGCAGTCCGCAGAACGACTCCATCTCCAGCCCTTAATTCGATGTCTTCTTCACTTACTACTATCACTGCCTATTCCTCAGGAACTTTCTCTGAGTGTAAAGGGGAAAAAAAATAATAAAACATCATTAAGCCAGAGATAAGAGGCTGGCGTATTCATTTGAGCATTTGGTTGACACATCAAATCCATTTAGAGGAGACAAATTGATTCAATTTTCCATGTTTGTATCATGCCTAATTCTGTGCACCTCAGTTAACTGTGGAGCGCTGTTGTTTCAGTGCCTTTTTTTGTTCATATGTCGTGATGAGAACATCAAGGGAAGATCTTTCTGCGCAGTCTAATTTAGATGTAACTAGAGATGAAGGCATGGGGAGAAAAAGATTAATGATGGAGCAAAGCAGCAGATTAGAAAGCAGAGCTTATATTATTGATCTTGGCTATTTCTGTGCTAAATGCTAAAGTGGCGTGATTGTTCTTTAAGAGCAATATATATATTTTTCGTCCACAGAAGATCATACACAATACATGGGTTTCATTATTAAGGAAAATGTGCTGAAGATGCATCTATAGAAATAACATAAAATGTCAAAGTGAGCCGAAGTGAAAAAGGTCCTAATATCAGTGCCTGATATAAATGTACAAGTAAAACACATAATCACACGATAAATCAGTTTCTGTTTAAAAAGCAAAGTATTTGCCATTGTACAGCCTGGAGCATGGGTTTCACACCAGCAAACAGCTTCGCTGCATATTTACAGTTTTTCTTTAAATCCAAGCCACAAAACCTTTTCTTAGTTTTTTCTTCTGTTAAATATGTACATATAACAGATAGATTTGATTAACCCTACACAATCTAAGTCTCTAGTTGATTACCTAACATAAACTATAAAATATTAGCAATGTTCAAATGACTGGAAGTGAGTATTTAACAATAATAAGACGTTATATTTATAGCACATTTCATACATAGCTTAAAAAGTTTTACAGTAAATAGATTAAAAAATTAACAATTAAGAAAAGCAAAGTAAGCATTGGATTAAGACATGAAATAAAAAAAATATATATATATATAAACAAGAAGTGCAGAAAAAGTAAATAAACTGCATTAATAAAAAAATTAGTCAATTAAATAAAAAATAAAAAAATAATAATAATAATAAATAATTTGCAAAATCAGCTAGTTAAAGGGTAAAGTAAAGAGAGATGTTTTAAGCTTTGTGTAATAAATATTTAGTGACTGAGCTTCCCTGATATCAATAGGTGGTGTATTCCAGAGCTTTGGGGCAGTTGATAGTCAGCATCTCCATTTTCTTTTGGATGTTACGGACTTTAAATAGAGTGATGCAAGAGCACATTAGCTTAGCTGCTCTACACTGACTTTATGTAACATTCAAAACGGATATTAAGCTCTTTATCCTTATATACACAGATTCATTGGGCTACAGTACTTGCTTGTCTAATTAATTGTGTTATAGTTACTCTGTCTCAAAAGTGATTAAAACAAATTATTTCAAATAAGAACTAATTAGTTCGAGTAGACAATAGCGTGTGTTATTTCTAAATATCAGTTTTCACTGATGACATTATTTAAACAAGACATTAAAAAATAAGAAAAAGCAGCATTACTGTGGCTGTTGATTGGGACTGGGCCACTGCACTGAATGTACTGCCTGACGGACTGGAATCACACAGTGTCACTCTACGTTTTGAGGCAAAACAAGCAAATAATTTAATAAAAACCTTGCGGTAACAATATTAGACCATTTGGTGCCCTACTCAGCCACAGAGAGGGGGGTTTTCCTCAGACTAATCCATAAAGACCCTGCAAATACTTCATACTTTGGTCCTTAAATTGTGAAATCTCAAGAAAAAGCCCTGTGAGGTACAGTTAGCCTACCTTCACTCTTACGGACAATATGTAGAGGCGTTTATTGCCTGCACTTGCCCCTTGAGCCCCTTGAGTGCTTACTGAGATCCATTCCCCTTTAACTCAAGCCTAGGGACTTCCCTTACTGGCAGCCCCCAGGGTTAGCCCAGTGTAGCTCGCTTCTAAAACAAGTGAGATACGCTAGCAGTGTACACTAGTCTCCATTGCGTTGTGTTTTCATTCTGCGGTTAAGGACCACACGCTTTCTTTTGGCATTGTTTTTCCACCTCTCCTTGACACAGGGCCTCTTAACTTGTCTAGTTTTGTAGCACGCCGCTCCCTTCCCAGTGTAGTGAACTGTGCATTAGCCTTGAAGACATGGCAGCGCAGGTTTGAGCCCCAGATGGGAAGGCAGTGTCCCTTAGGTCCACACACATCTGGGCCCTGTTCTGAAATCCGCACATTACACAAAATAAGCAAAATTGGCAATTTAGCCCTATTTCACAGTCCTTGGTATGTTTTGTCTCCCTTGTCAAATGTTGTTTCCCTAGCCATGAGCTCCTGTTCATGTTTACATAATCACGTGTTCCACACTGTTGTTCATTGTAGCTCATTAATATTTTTACACAAGACAAAAGTAACAACCAACAAGACCATTTCAATTTCAATAACTGTTTTAATTAGGAAAGGTGATTATTTACAATACTCATTATCACCAAAAGTAGAGGAATTACAGTAATGTGTTACAAAGCATATGCTGATGCTTACAGTATGATCAAGCCCAAACATTCTTTAAGATTCCAAAGCAACATTCTATATAGCTGTTGCACATCACTCCTTTTATCACTGCACAGAATCCTGCTTTCATATAAAAAAGCACCTTCTCTATTAATAATCTTGCTGTAATATCTGGTTTTTACTCACCAGGGCAAAGCTGGAGCTTTGCATTCGAATGAATAATGTCCATCTTAAATTGTGTGGCTGTAACATTTTGCATACTTTGTATGCTGCCACATTTAGGATGGAATCTGAAATTGAAACTTCAGCTTTAGAGATCTCCCTCCCCCTTGCTGACTAAAAGTAAGATTTAATATAAAGATTTTAGTATATTAAAATATTTTAAATGTGAGTAATAAACAAATGGGTCATATTTTGTTCCACTGCACAGCTTGCAAAGTGTTTTTACTAGTTACATACTGGCTTTGTTTTAAAAATAGCAAATGGTTTCATTTAGGAGTGGTGCTTTCATACATTTTCACTTTGTGCACGAGCAGGTCAGTTTCCTTTCTAAAAGGGCAGTGGTGGCCTAGTGGTTAGGACATTGCGCTGGGGACCTGAAGGTCGCAGGTTCAAGTCCCGGCTGAGGCACTACTGCGGTACCCTTGAGCAAGGTACCGTCCCACTACTCTGCTCCACATCTTGGAAGTCGCTTTGGATAAAAGCGTCAGCCAAATGAATAAATGTAAAAGCTAAACACATCATTATAAAAAGCAATACACCATAGCGCATGCACCCCTGCCTTTTAAAGGTGAGGCGACATGCCATTTTTTGTAGTTTTTTTGCATGTTAAGCCCAAAACACACCTCTCAATATTTAAGAAAGTTAGGACAACCTTTTTGCACCTTGTGCTGGCACAAAGTCTGTTTTAAAATAGCAAAATGGATTTGGACATGCTCATAAATGCACCTTGCCTTTACCATTTGCATTAGATTGTTAGAATAGAGGTCAGCGTCTATAAAAAGGGAGCTTTATGTTATGTCTTTAATGTACTAAAGGAATCAACAGCCTTGTGTAGCCTACACCCACTCTTAATGCAGGCTGGCTAATGAAAAAAAAGGTTTTGACATTACTCAGCATCAGGGTCAAGACATTTCTTGTGTGTACACATTGTTGAAAGTGGAGGTCATTTTTTATGCCACAATTAGCTCCAGCACTCTTTCTGAAGATGACTTTAATTTGCCTTTGATATGCACAATGCTTTTCTTCAGTCTGCTGAGGTGTTGGGTAAGCAACATTTACTAAGTAAAGTTTCTTGAAATAGCTTTACATTTCCCTAAATATCTTCAACATGTAAAGCGGGAGAGATCATCTTTTCATATGATGACTATGAACTGAGCTATGATTTGACTTTTAGTAGGGCCTCAGCCTGGCTTGATTGGCCTGATTCTCACCACAGTGACTTGGAACTTTCTTGAGACTTTAAGGTTAAGACCTGCATATGTGTGACTTATTCCCACCTCTGGCTTTGCCACACCACCATGCAATTACTCCAACAGCATGAATGCACTTCACCACACAACTCATCGAGGGGGAAACTAGCATGGAAATAATGATCATCAAAAGCAGTGAGTGTTCCTCTCCTTTGCCCCTTATTGCACTTATTCCTCTCCCTCGAGAAAAAAAACTTTTCTGAGATTAATTCACAAATAGAACAAAGCACAGCTACACAGTTCAGTGAGTGTGCATCAAAATCACGATTCAGACCTCTGTAATTAACAAAAAGCTGCATTAATTAACTTCTTTTATCATCAAGAGCTTTGTTCAGGGGGAGGGTCTGGGTGGGTGTATCAACTGCTTCAAGCTAATTCTTTTTCAACTGAGCCAAGGTTTGGTGCCATAATAGTAATTAGATACACCACAATATTTCAAAATAAAGATGGTTTTTCAAAATCATGCCAAATATTTGTTGTACATCTGTCTAGTAAGTGGGCGAATACAAATCTCACACCTCTTTGTACATGTTGTAAGGATTTACTGATTAGTGGTGAGCTCAGATAGGTGATGCTGAGAAAAAGTGGAGGATATTCCAGACCAGGAAATACCTTACAAACTACACAGAACACTGGCTCAGTGATGGCACAGAGGTACACACCACAAAGTCTTTGTAACAAGAATAAACTGTAATTTCTACTGGACAGATATAATTTGTAGTGGGGATCTATATATATATATATATATGCGGCCAAATAGTTTGATGAATTGAGACTTGAACACAAGTGCAAGTTGATGTTTTATTGAAAAAATTGACAAAAGTCAAAAATAGGGCAATCCAATTGGCAAGATCAAGAAACAGGCGAAGTCCAAATCTTAATTCAAAAATTAAGCAAAGTCAAAAAGCCAGAAATACACACACAAGAATACACTCAGTAACTTTCAATGAAAACATGAGACTTTGCAGTGTTTCAGGGAGGCTTAAATAAGGCCCCTAATGAGGCCCTGATGCACCGCACCTGGGAGGGAGGGCTGGCTCCGAGAAATTCAGTACTCTGGTGACGATGACCTGTTTCATCCACCAGATGGAGACCTAGCTCTAGTTCCTCCTGGGTTGGTCGTGGCTCTTACACCTAGTGGTTAGGACACAGTTTCGTTGTGGTGCTTGAGTGTGTTTTCCAATGACAAATAGTAACTTTCACTTCATATATATATATATATATATATGTGTGTGATTGAGTCACTTTCACAGGGCTGCATCATTTCTTACGTGACTTTTTGTCACAGAACGTTGTTTTGTAGACCAGGCAGACCTGCCGTGCTGAAAGATGGTGTAGCCAGTGACCCCCTGTCACTTTTCTGCTTACATTATGTTAAAGTGTTACATAATCCTCAGGATCTTTCACACTAATGCCCCCAAAATGTACACACTACAGCTCACGTTCTAGCCCAGAAAATATTAAGGTGGGCTTCCGCCGTTGATAGTTCTGCTGGCGTAGTGAAGAAGGAAACAGGGACTAGCAGAAATTAGGAAAATGGCAGGCTGTGGTCATGAATGTATTGTTTCAGGCTGTGAATGGGGGATGTCTGCACTTTTCAAACCCTTCATAAAAAATAGAACTGTCAGTGATCATGGTTGGTCCCCTGTTCTGTGAATTTTGACTGAAATACTGGTCTAGGCTTCTCCTCGCTTCTCCTACAGTTACTTTAGCTATAATTTTGCATTGCTTTATACAAATGCAAAACTATCATCTTTATTTCCATATTAAAACAATTAAGCCACAAACACATTAACTAAAATATAGGGAAAATCTTTTGACATCTGTGTTGAGAGCAGGACAGGCTGGGGCTGTGTAAGAATTGTTGAATAAAATGTTCTTTCCTATCCAACATCCTTTAGTTTGGCTGAACAGGAGGCAGCAGGAAATGTATGTGTTTGGTGTTTGAACAAGCAGTCTGGTAAGAAAGTGGTTATCACAGTAGACTAAATGATGAAATCAGACATTTATAAATCCAACCGTGGCCAAGAATGTGCGGCTCTGCATCACAGGGTCTTTTTTTTCTCAAAAGTGGTGGGGGACTGACCAAGTTCTATATGAAATAGGGAGGGGCATTTTGTACTAACTTAGCAACAAAATACTCTTGGCACTTACAGCATGTGTTACATTTCTGTGGAATGGGCACCGTTGTAGCAGCTGCTGATTGCCTTTAGGGGCATCAGTTGCGAGAACTGGGCAAAGCTGGTTTCTCTGCAGTGGCCATTGAGGCTTGCTGGATACAGCAAATGAATTGTGCAGTGTTTACAGATGTGAAGCAGCCTTTGACCCCTGGTTCAGCTAATGACATGACTCTGATACTCAGAGGATGTTTAAATTCCATGTCTAACAAGAGTAAAATTACAGTGTACAGAAACAAAATCCCAAAAATGTTCATATATTATCTACAAAGCAAAATGCATCTGCAATGAATGCAAATATAGTGCATGGGGCAATATTTAATATATAATATTTATTTTATATTATGGAATGCAGTGCACCTGTCAATTATAGTAGTTGACTCACTTCAATGTTTTGAAATGCTGAAATTTTTTTTTTACCCTAGCCTTTTTGATATATTTCATTCTTTTTTATATTTTTCATTCTTATATGTGATGCCAAGGGCGCAGATGGTGTTTTTTTTTGAGAGAAAAAAAAACTCTAAAGGGGTCTGAAAACTCACTAAATCTAGTGACAAAGTTGCTAAGTTGGCAACAGTAATGTGGAAGAAGAGGGCCACCAATTTTCTGCACTCTCCTCCAGTCTTCTGGCTGGGTGATAGCCTGCTGCATCAATTAAAAACTGCCTAATTACATAAGGTTGGAATCACCCACAAACGTATATAAACAAAATGCTTATGTTTTATTTAATTAGAATAGGTCATTTTTATTCCAAACAATATATAATATTTATTGGATATTTATGTAAATGAGTGCCACAAAATTAAGGAAACACATTTTACCAATACAATTTTACAGTGCAGTAGGTTCCTACCTGTTACACTATTTAAAGCAACAGTACTGACATTGGAAACATACAAAAGTGAAGTAAAATAACAATATGGAGTTGTTATATAGTTATAATGGCTATTCATTTTGCCCAGTTGCTAATGTAGTCGTGAAACTTCTTTTTTAATAGGAAATTTTACTTTATACAAACATGCGTGCTGTTACACATCAAGAAAAGGTATGATGCAATGATACAAAGGGTCCAGGGATGAGAGCTACACAGACAAAGTTTTTAAGGGTGAGAGTAAAAAGTCTGGTACACCTCTATAGTAGAGACCATCCTATAGTAGTCTGGCACAGCAGCCTTTAAAAATACTGTCACTCACACAGTGAAGCATGAGTTCAGTGTCTCTGAAACCAACTTGGGAACTAAGCTCTATAGGTTCATACTGAGAATATGGATGGATGTATAAAGACGGCTGCTTCACAACTGATTAACAAGGCGGTAAAGGTTATAAAGTCCAGGCGGATTAGAATCTATCAGTATGAATAATAAAAAAAAGCCTTACACCAAAAGTAAGACAGGCAGTCAACTGCACCATCTGCACTGCTATGATGGAAGTGAAAAAAACTTGAGTTTTTAAAAAAACTGAGTGTTCTCTCAAATCCAGGACAGGGAACCATGATGATCTTGGAGGGATTTTTAAATCACCATCAGTGCATGAAAACCTTAAGCAGAAAAACAAAATATTTCCCAAGGAAGGAAACCTGGATAAGACAATCTGAAGTGTCAAGGCAATGGAGGAATACCCTTGGGAAATGTGGAAACACATATGCAGACAAACAGTATTCACTTTGCTGCTCCAGTGACAAACATTCCCAAGGAATGATGTCAGTGCTTTAAAGACTGCAGAAAGTATATGTGTTAAGGAGGGAATATCCAGGGATACCTGCATTAGAAAACTGGGACATCGCTCTGCTGACCTTGATAAATACTTGCATTACTTGTACCTCAGAACATTGATCGCAATCTGTGCCAGGCCTGTGCACTGTCTGAAGCTACAATTTTAAGCAGTGATGTCAGTCATCGAGCAACCTTCATAACCTACCTTTCAAGACATATCCATCAAGGCCAGGAAATGGCTATTGCCATTCATTGCTGCAACTCATGGCTCTCATTCTCTTTTCTCTAAACAAGTAGCATGCATATACCAAGAGGCTGCTAGAAAAGAAATGCCTGATTATGACAAATCTTTACTGATTTCTGTCATAGCTGGGTGTACCAGAGTGTCAGCTTGCACTATAATCACCAATTGCAATCTTTCTTTGAGCTCCAACTAGACCCAACTGTCTGTTGTCTTTTTACTGTGTAAGATCCTGGCAGCCCAGGTGCACCTGCTTGACTTTCACATACACTCCGAAAAAGACTAAGTTAAAGACTAATATCCACTCTGGCAAAGATGCTTACTTTTAAACTCCCACTATGCTCATTTTAATTAGCATTAAATTAGCTTGACCACCAATCCCAATTTAGCCATGTTCAGCTTTTTACCTACTGTGCATGGTCTAATATTTAGTTTTTGTTCTTTGCCTTTTTTAACATAATTAGTCCACCAGAGCCTTTCTGATATACTTTCTGACAGATTTTTACTACTAATCATTATCTTCCCTCAGCCATCTTTAATTTAACCTCCCTTGTATCTCTTAAAGACTTTCAGTTCTTCTGTCACTACCCGTTGTCAACCAGAGGAAGATGGGTTCCGCTTTTGTCTTGGTTCCTCTCAAGGTTTCCTCCTAATGATCTTAGGGAGTTTTTCCTTGCTACTGTCACCTTTAGCTTGCTCATCAGGGGTCTTGACTCGCTTTCCCTTGAGCTGCTTTTTGATGTCCCGTTGAACTGTTGTAATATGCACCAATCAGCCACAACATTAAAACCATTGACAAGTGACTGAAAAACATTACCTCATAACAATGGCACCTGTTAAGGGGTGGGATATGTTAGGCAGCAATGCACTACATTGGCTGCAGATGTGGCTGCATAGCTGCAGACTGGTCAGAGTGCACATGCTAACTGAATGAACCTACGACACCCCCTTTATGGCAATGGTATCCCATAATTGGATGGAAAAAGTGCAATGCCAAAATGGAAGAATTAACAGGTTAATGTTATGGTTGATCATTGTATGTATGCAAAATGTATCCATGTTTTCCATTCATTTGCACTCTTTCCAATGCTTAAATATTATACATACATGTGCTGTGGCAGTATGTGTTGTGGCTACAGGTTCTGGGGCAGTGTGCACTGTGGTTCTGACTGTGGCAGTGTGCACTGCTGCTGTGCCTACAGGTGCTGGGGCAGTGTGTGCTGTGGCTATAGCTACAGCTGCTACAATGATGGTAGCTAATGTGGCTACAGGTTCTGGGGCAGTGTGCACTGTGGGTATAGCTACAGGTGCTGCAGTGGTGGTTGCTGCTGAGGCTGTGGCCATATGTGCTTTAATGGCTGAAGTCATAGATACATGGGGAATTTATACTAAACTGAAAAAGAGGAAATGTTTGAGACATGGATTAAGCACTGTGACAGACCAAATTACCTACTAAACCTGCCAAAAATCCAAAATATGTAGCTAAATTAGCTTTCTAACAGGAACCTGAGGTTTAGACTACATGTTAAATGCATTAGGCTTATGAACCTGAATTTGAGCTTGCAATAATTCCCTGACAGAGTCAGTCCAGGGAGGCTGTGTCAGGGGGTGATGCCGCAGTATTAAGTCCTTATATTTTCCACATGGTATACTCCATATTTCTCTTTACACACTACATTTTCCCCTATTCTACCAAACCAGTTTGTAGCTTGAATTAATTGGATTTATTAATTCTCTGTAAAATATGTAAGGCCATAATACTCTCCAGTGTACTGACTCATTTTTCTTCCATTGCTTCCTTTTATAAGTCTATCATCCAGTTTTAATTAATTTTTAACACACATTTCTCTCTTTTAAGCCTTTTTAGTATTGTTTAATTCTGCTATAGGATTTTAGACACTACTGGTTGTCAGACTGTTGTTTAACATAGAACTAATACAAATTCCACTTTTTACTTAATGTGTTTGTTTGTTTGCTTGTGTTTAAAGGCCAAAATGTCTGCACAGAAATTGCTATATCAGTGTATGTTGCCCTGGCCTTTTATTCCACTCAGTCCAAGCACTGATGTGCTCACAATTTGAAAATAAATGATTTTGAATGCGTTTTAAATGAGGTGTGGCTGGGTGCATTATTGGCACATTTCAATTTTAAGACATTGAAATGGCATTGTGCTTTTGATCATAAAAACCAGCCCTGACAATGCTGGAACCCTAGGCAAGCTTTCCAAAAGCACATGCCACACATACACAAAACCATAAACGCCCCCGACCCCCTGTCAAGTGGACCTCTAACACCCACTGGAACATCTTTAAAAAGTTTTTCAATAAACAGTAAATAACATTTCTGCGAAAAACAAATTGCTTGTTGACAGAGGCTGGTGACTAATCTTCCTCTCCAAAAGTGCTTATTTTTAATGACCCACAGTTCCTATTGAACAAGTGGTCTCCCACCCATATTCCGACAAGCCCCACCTCCTAGACTAGGATTGGTTAGCACTGTTCCTCTAACCACACTTGGATTGGGTAGTAGGTCAAATTGTACAAGCAGCTCACTAATCGGCACTCGGTGATCTGTTTCTGGGTCTGAACATCTGAACAAATCCTGGAGCAGGGGGCGGACCTTATCTGAATGTAGGTGTTAAACCAGAGTGCTTATGAGTTGAACTCCCTCTAGTTGCTTATGGGGAACAAAAAAAAGCTTTAACCAATTTTTAGCACACCCCCAGGTATTTTGCACCCTAGACAACCACCTATGTCACCTATGCCACAGAGTACCCCTGCATTGTGCCTTGCGCTTTACATTACATTTTCATCAGGGCCTTCATCCTTGCTTTAGAATACTCTCCATTTTGTTCAAGAAAATAAAAGACTAACAGATATAGGGGCTGGAATGTCATGACTGGAAACAAGCTCCTCCAATATTCATTGCTCAAGCATGTCAAATCACCTCCATCAAATTTGAGTGTTCACTTGGTCAAGCATATCTGCATTTGACAGGAAAGCAGAGGGGAAAAAGAGACCACAAAAAAAAGAAAAAAAGAAAAAAAAACAAACACCCTGTTTGGTTTTGTATCTCATGCTCTGTTAACCATAAATAATCTCAGTGTAGAAAAAGATGAGCTTTTCAAACAATGTGAAATATTCATAAGCCCTAGCAGAGACGTACTTGTCAGTCTCAAATAAAAACAGTTTTGTTTTTCCAATCATAAATACAGGCTGGCCTCATTGGAGGGAAAGACAGAAGTGAGTGAAAACATGGAACAGAGGAGCAATGCTTGACACTAGCAGCAGGGGACTTACAAACACACTGAAGATACCAATGATGAGCCCATGCTTATGACAGTCAGTGACTGCCTCTTAGTCTACTGAGAGCAATGATGTCCTGAACTGTTTACCAGTACAAACACTTCATTGCACTTTCATTAAAAAAACTTTGCATCCAGCCTCAGAATAGCGTCTAAATGCAGATGGCGTGTCAATTTAGCCCATTTTTTTGGCCACAGCCCCGGAAACATTTGGAGAGGTGTGGAAGGAATCAGAATCGATACCGTTCAGGTTAATGGTGCTGGTGTTTTTGTAAGCCACCACATCAACTATTAATTACGCGGTGATTAGAGTCAGCTGGTGAGTATTAATCACAGCCTGAGGAAGTTATTGTCCTTGCACTCGATGAGGACACAGTCGGCCCTTAGGCGTGACGGAGAAAGTGCTACAACAAAGCGGAGAGAGAGAGAGAGAGAGACGTGGGAGAGTGAGAGAATGATGAAAGGCAAAGAGAGAGGAAATGACAGGAGAAAGAGATGGAAGAAAAGAATGAATAAAGTGAGGAAAAAAAGGGACAGAGAGAGATATATAGAGAGAAAGATAGCAAAGCCAGAAGGGTGGCCAGGGTACCACTGGCAGGGGTTGCGGAGATTATTGGCTACAAAAACTGAAGCATTTACCAAGGGTCGTTAAAACACTTCAGTGAGAAAATACTGCAGTTGGAAACCCCTGCTTGACAGTTGCCCAGAACACATAAAACTCCTAGTAGGAAAAAAGTGTACTCCTACTGATATCCCTGGCTTTGCACATAGGAGCAATAATGACCAATATAACTTTAATATGCTGGCAATTTTGGCATTTATGCCTCCGATGTTAATGAGCTGCCTGATAATTGTGCCATGTTCAGGCTCGATAACTGTAGTTACTGTATTTATGTAGTGCTATGTGGTGACCTTGGCTGCTTTTATGCTTTAAACAAGCCTTGATCATCCGCATCAAATCTTCAAACCCATCCTCCTCCTCACATTTTGTCTCCAAAATGCTGAAGTTATCACTGCTAATGCCAAACTCACTCAATAAAGCCTTATCACTGCTTACTTTCACTTGCATGTACTTGAAAATTTCAAATTTATAAGTCATATGCATTAAAAGGTACAGTGTATAGTAAAATGCAGTGAAATATGTTTTGCCAACTCTCATCCCATAAAATCTGTAATTTAATCTTGCAAAAATAAATAAATTGTACATTAACAATAAATCTTCCAATAATAAATACATCACATGCATCAAATCAATAATACATTCATTCGCCAAACTGCTTTTTCCATTTGCTGTTATGGGGAAGCTGAAGCCAATACCAGCTGACGCTGGGCACAAGGCAGGGTGCACCTAGGACAGGAGGCCACCAGGCGACCAATGAAACACATGCATGATGGGATTTAAAGTATTCAGTCAACCTGAGAGTTTGCAAATGTTGCACAGAAAGGCCAAAATGGGGATTGAACCCGGGACCTTCTTGCTGTGGGGCAAGAAGCGCTAACCACTGCAACATCGTGTTGCCCACCTAGTTATTAATAATAGTAATATAACAAAGGAATTTATACTTAATCTAAAAATCACAACAGCACATAATTAGCAAGCATATTAAGCTATGCCAAAAATGGTCCCATTAACTACATCTCTTCACGTACCACTGTTCATTAACCTAACTACCCGAGTGTCTCCGAAGCTACTGGTCCAAGCTCAGATGCACAGAATCACTTCTAGATTCCAAGACTAGAGTGGATAAATGAAAGTGAGTATTTTGTGTTTCTCCTGTTGATCAGTTACCTTTTAAATATATAGCCCTTCACACAGAGTCTATTATGACCCTTTAGAATTATATATAGTATAATATATATAGTAACTAAACTTACTCAAGTTAGGTGTTTAAATCACAGCAGACATTCATACACATCTAATAACATGAGAATGGAAATAAAAAGAAAGAGAAACTGATGTTGCAGGGTTCTAATGTTGTATGTAGAATAAAACTAATATAGAATTTTGTAGTATAGCAAAACAAATTCAATCAGCCATATATTTTGATTTGTAATTTTTTAATAATTATACATATTTTTTTAGGTTTATAGACTTAGAACCATCTAAAACTGTTAAGATCACCCCATACTGCAACTATGTATGTATAAACTAACTTTTATATTAATATAATTACCAGCCACTGCATTTGCCTATGACAATTTAAATTCTATTTGTACACCTGAATAGTGTGAATAGTGAGCACTGTGACTTTACGTATTTTCTATATTTTTTATATTTTTTATATTTAAATATCACTGCACATTCTGTATCGGTGTATATTATATATATTTCTGTATCTTACCTTGCTAACATCAGCATAACTTTTTTACAGATTAATAGAGTATGCATATGTTGTTTATTGTTAATGCTATTATAGTTTAAGTCATTGCTAGGAGCAATTCAGGGCTACATCTCACTGCGTGCTGTACTACTATTACTGTGTGTCAAATAAACTCTTGAATCTTTATACAGATTTAGAATAGCCAGTGGATAGAGAGAGAGAGAGAGAGAGAGAGAGAAAGAGAGAGAGAGAGAGAGAGAGAGAGAGAGAGAGAGGGAGAGAGAGAGAGAGAGAGAGAGAGAGAGAGAGAGAGAGAGAGAAGGAATAAGAAAGTGAATAGAAAGAGAATACAGTGATGGTCGAGAGAGATCCATCATGGAAAAATGAGGAACATGTTTCAGAAACTGAGAATAAAAGGAAGAAGACTAGGACGGGATGGCAATTTAGTAGCAGTTGCAAGGCCAATAAAAAAAGAAAACTGAAGGGAGAAAACAGGTTATTCTGAAGACCATACACTTCAACTAAAATATCTCTAATGGCACTAAAGTCCTTCTCACTATCTGTAATAAGGCTGCATCAAACTGCTGTGGGAAAATTCCTCAAGACGCCATATAGAGCCTCTCATTTTGATCAGTCAGAGCCAAGCCTTCCCAGCAGCCCTGTTCAAATATTGAGATTTAATGCAGTTGTGCTCTTTAGGGAGAAGGTTGAGGCTGGAGAAATCCATTTCTCCGCTAAAGGTTTAACTTTTCTGATGGTGTTGCCTTTTGCCATTCATTCTTCACATGTGATAATTGAGACCCACACCTTCAATGCTGCTGCATTTCAAAGTACAGGGCCTGAGCAAAAATATCTGATTGCAATTTAAGAGGCTGTATTGGAGCTGCTATTCTCCCCATGGCTCAATTTCTGGCATAATTGCAAACAGCCTACATCACTGACCCGGATTTTCATGCATAACATGTATAATGATTGAGGATAAATAATAAATATGATCTATTTTTGTTGTTTTAGTGTTTTGTTTCAGGGTTGAATCGACTGGTAATCATTAACTTTGGAACATGATGCTATTAGAAAAACCTTGAACTTCTCTGACCTTTATTTTTGCTCACCTTGAGGCAGGATAGTATTAAAACATTATTAATGCTGACAGTAGACAAAAGAAAGAACACAAAAATCAGTGATGGCTGTTAGCTTAACTGAATAGCTGAATGTAACTAAAGAAATCAACCTGAAGAAACTGAGACTGAAAATGTATTGTGGTAAATACTCAATGAGCAGAAACTCAATTAGATATAATTATTATTATAATTGTATATATTTTATTTTATATATATATATATAATGTATGGTTTGTTCTATGTGTAATATGTCTTAATGCAGCTGTTTTAAGTGACCACAATTTTTCAAAGCACTTCAGAGCCCAAATGGCCATATTTATCATAGTAGCATTACAGTTTCCCAGTGTTTTGTGGCCGTTGTGCTATTTTAAGGCATTTTTGACCAACAAAAACTATGTCCAAAGTCAGTGACATATTTTGTTAAACTTTATTTAAGCAGCTCTTAAAGTGCACTTATGGCACTTGAAAGGTTTAGGTGGAACGGTACTGCTCCTGTAAATGATGTGTTCATGCATTTTCAGTTTGTGCAGGAGCAGGTCTGTTTCCTCAGCCAAAAACTGATCTAGTTTACCAGGTAACCATGCCATTATAATAGCAGTCCACCATAGCTCATGTACCCCTGTCTTTAAAGGGGAGGTGACGTGCCATTCTGATTTACTTCTGACTAATTATGAAAGCTAGGAAAACCTTTCTGCATCCTGTGAGTCTGTTTTACCTGCCATCAAAATAGGACATAATCTGGACATGCTCATAAATGTTAGTTGTGCTTTGCAATTTAAGCATTTAGTTAGATTGTTAAAATAGAGTCCAATGTCTGAAAGTACTTGGAAATTACTTGTTTGTAGACCACTGCAAACATTCCAAATAACACAACACTCAGTAACAGCAACAAAAGACACCTCTGTGGACCACAATCTACCAACAAACATCAACTGGTAGTGGGCATTTGCATAAGTTCTCTGAAGGACGCTCCCTATCACCATGCCCATCAATGAGACAAATCCAGAGGTGATGCAGAACCACGTAGAAAATAACATAAATAAGGCTGGAAAATGAGGGTGCTGTAAGACTTTTTCACAAAAATATAGCCATCAACAATCACTTTCATTTGAGGCTGACTCAGAGACAGTTGCCAAGAGAACATCATTACCATAGACATTACTGGGAGCTGTGGACATCCAGGCCATCAAAGATGATCATCTCATAAATTCCACATTCCATATAATGGGCCTGTCACTCTGAGGAATGGGGAAGAATAATGCCCTGTGGATTTTTATCTCCCATAGTGTTTATGCTTATTAAGGCTAAATAGGTTTCCTCTTGTTTATTTAATGAGCAGATTTCCAGCCCAGAGATTTTCACAGTCTTAAAGCCCACATATCTCTCTTACAGATAAAAGAATATTTTTCCCATCTCACACCTCAACTAAAAAAAAACAAAAATACAAAGCACTTATTTACTCATTTGCCCGAGTGGAAAATAGATGTAACAAAAACGACCTCGTGAAAATGTCTGCATTTTCTGAAAAGTCTTTGTCGCCACCAACAAAAGTTCAACATGAAGAATCACCTTCAGGGAAGAGTGGTTTGGGTTGTAAATGTCCGCCCACCAAACCTACTAATTAATTGTTTATTCCGGTTCGGGTTATGGCATAACTCATAAAGGTACAGCATTACTGCCCTACTAATTGCAGCTCTGAGAAATGTGCAGTTCTCGGTTCTCTAACAATGTCACATCTGTTGGAAATATTCACAGTGCGGGTCTTCTCAGCAACTAGAGTATGTGCAAAGCAGTTTTTCCTCTGTGACTGTTGAAAAGGGAATTGAGAGAATGTTCAGGATTGCAAATGATTCCAATCCATTGATGAAATTTAAGGCAAAGAGTAAAAACCAAAATGCAACATTCATCCAAATCAATTTAGCTATAGTTAAGGCCAAAATTATTAGCACCCCAGGAATTGTGGAACATTTTTCTAAACTTCTTCCCATTGTTTACAGCTTTGATAAAACTTGATATAATCTAACATTTACCAGTGCTATTTAGTAGCTTTTGGTACATTTTGTAATATAAAATATATATTATGCTTGTTTTATATCAAATATAATAAAAAATGAGGTGGTCAAAAATATTAGCCCCATGTGAATGTTTGCTTTCAAAACATACCTACAGTAATTAACCAATCAGCTTTGAAACCACACCTGTGCTGTCAATTGGCTTCCTAACAACATCTGCAGTCAATTGGCTTCCTAACAACATTCAATCAGCATAAAAAGACTCCAAGGAACAGGGCACTTGAAAACAGTAGAGAAACTACTGTTACTCACCCGGCCGAAGACAAAAGTAATCAGTCTGGAGCTCAGAAAGAAGATAGTCATGATAAGGGGGAAGGCTACACTGCCATTTCCAAGCGATTCACAGTGTCTAGAACTGCAGTACGTTGCATCATTGCCAAGTACAAGGAGACAAATTCTGTAAAAAATAAACCTGGCCGTGGTCGTAAGCGCAAGATTTCAAGAACTCTGAAGAAGAAAATAGTCAGAGATGTCAACAAGGCTCCCCGGACATCTGCCAAGATGATTGTTGCTGACCTGGCCTCTTCTGGAGTTGATGTTTCAAGGAATACAGTTGTGAGGGCTCTTCATCGTGGTGGCTTCAGGGCCATGGTCCCAGAAGAACCCCTTTACTTAAAGTGCGGCACATCACAGCCTGACTGAGGTTTGCCCATGAACATTTTAAAAGGTGTGGGATAGTTTTGGAAGTCTGTGCTTTGGTCTGATGAGACTAAACTGGAACTGTTTGGGCACATGGATGTTGCTTATGTTTGGTGAAGAAAGAGAGAGGGAGCCTTGTTCAGGTGCATGGCATCATGAAAAAAAAAATTATGTAATGACATTTTGAGGGAGAATATGCAGAAATCTGCTCGTAGTCTAGGCTTAGGTCGTCGCTGGGTCTTTTTACAACATGACCCAAAGAATACATGGAAATTAGTTCCTTAAGGATACCAAAACCACACAGAGCCTAGACCTCAGTCCTATTAAGAATCTGTGACAGGTGTTCAAAGTGAATGTCCATGCTTGGAAACCATGCAATTTGGACCAGCTAGAACAATTTGCAATGGAAGAATGGGCCAAAATCCCTCAGGGGACCTGTGCCAACCTAGTAAAGAACTACTTTAAGAGATTGGGACATTGTTTTTATGGTGTATTTGTTTCCAAAATAAGAAACACTTGTTATTCATGGTCATTTTCATGAAGAAATCAAAAGTGCTGTCTAATTTCATTAAGGGGGCTAATAATTTGGCCTCAAGTGAAAAAATTGAAAATCAGACTTTGTGCCAGTTAATCAGAGGTGGGCTTAACATGCGATAAACCAATCAGAATGGCATGAGCTATGGAGGATTGCTATTACAAAGCTGTGTTTACCTGGCAAAACTTTCTGTAAAGAATTGGACATGCTTGTGCGCAAAGTGAAAATGTGCAAACACATCATTTAAGGGAGCAGCACTTTTCTACCTAAGCCTTTAGAGTGCCATTAAATCACTCTGAGCATGTATCTGGGCCCAAAAGGTAAATGGCTCCAGGTGCAACATCGTTGAGTTCTTCTTTCTTACCTTTTATGTGGTGTCCTCAAGGAATAGAAGACTTTTTAATAAAACAATGGATTTCTACTTCAGTAATATTTTTGTGGGATAAAATATACTGTATTTGAAGTAAGTATGCATCATATCAGGGAAAATGAATAAGAATATATACATTGCAAGGCAACTTCAGTATAATTTGCTGATGGTTACAGGGTTGAAAAGTGGAGACCTAACTATAATCAGTAAGAAAAGTACTGTATGTTAAACCTCCTGAATTCCCTTGTTAAACATCTGTGAGCAGTCTCTGCCCCTTCACTTTGCTAATGTGCCATTAGTTTGCCTTTTGTTCGACATTTGTTTCAGTTGTCTCCTGGGCTGAGTGATACGTTTAGAAGTAGATCTGAGATGAATTGCTTTAGCGTGGGTGTAGAACTGAGCAAGACTTGGCGTCTGTATCTCCAAGGAGCAATTGTAATGAGCTTTATAGAAGAGGAGGGGCTGAGCATGGCCGATAGGCTCATAATGCAAGTTACTCACCATTTAAGAAAGAAGCATTGCTGAAAATGTAAGTAATGTTAGTTATGTAGGCAGGGGAAAGAGATGAGATGAGTAACCTAGGTCTTTAGAGAAGGCTTAAAAAAAGATGCATGTAATTTTAATATAATTATACAAGTATTGTAACCATACTGTTATGGCATTGTAAATTTTAGCCTAGAAGGTTAAAATATTTAGTTGTCCAGAAGAAAGGTTTCTAATTGGTTAGGCATTCAGGAGTTGGCCTGAAGACCTTATGTGTTCAGTCAATCCCTAACATGACTTAAAATGGACTAATCAGATTAAAGCTCTACACTGTAACAGTTAATGCAACATAGAAAGTAAAAATGATTTTAGTGACATATGGAATAGATTTTAATTTGATTTCGAACACCCAAACTGTAAATGTTAACCATGATTAGGAAAGGGTCTCCAGAAGCGTACTCCGGCCATATGCGGGAGCCCGCTTGAGCCAGTCACGGATCCCTCTGGCCCTCTGCCAACCTGTGGCTGTGTACGAAGCCATAGGCAGGCTCGAGTTGAGGAATAAAAGTTTCCCCAGCAGACGGCCACTTGAGCTTTGCTCAGACCTCTCTGCTGGGGCAAACAGAAAAAGGGGGAGGAAAGAAATATATAAATATTATTACCCACTGTGCTGTTTCGACTCAGCCTTTCTCATTCCCACTTCAGAAAAGCCCCTCATTAAGCTTTGTTTTGACTAATGCAAAGTCTAGAGTGAAAGGCACAATGGCACAAAATCATCACCTTAACTCTCTTAATTATTCAGAGGTGTGTTTTGGGTGTAATATGCAATAAACCAATCAGAATGGCACATCACCTAACCTTTAAAAGGAAGGAGTGCATGAGCTATGATGGATTGCTATTTTAATGGTGGGCTTACCTGGCAAACCAGGTTTTCGGCTGAGGAAACTGACCTCCTCAACCTGCTCATAGCTTGTGTTTTAACTAGGCCTTTTGAGTGCCATTAGTGGGCTTCGAGCACGTATCTCTGTCTAAATGAGCATCGTGCACCTGCATGTTACTAAAATGACCCACTTAAATAGGGTTTAATAATACACCACTGACTTAAGACGTGATTTTTGTTGGTTAACGGGGGAATGTTGGTACACTGCCAATGTCCAGATATAATAATAATCCTTGTCACATCTCATTTAAAAGCAGCACATGTGCATGGCATTAAAAAGAGGAAAACACCAAAATGAAACTAGTAAAATCACTTTGCATAGTGCTATCCGCTGGTGCAAAATAGGAAGCCTGAGAACTTGCACTTGTGGAAAGTGGTAGCGTAGTGGTTATTGACTTGCTCATGTGATCGGAAGGGTTGAAGTTTCACCCCAGGTACCACTGAGGTATCCTTGAGGTACAGTCCTGCTATACTGCTCCCGGGCAATGTTGAGCTGTCCTGCTCCATGTGAGGATAGGATGCCCTTTATGTATTGGTATTTGTTCAAAATGACACTTTCACTTTACTTTCACAGTGTAAAACTACTTTTTACTTTATTCACACTGAGACTTCAGTCTCCTAAATCTTTATTTTCTTGCACAATTTTGAAAAAACTGGAACTGGTACATAACTTTTATATTAAGTATTTTATATGAACTTTTATATATAAGGAGGCAGTGGTGGCTTAATGGTTAGGACTTTGGACATTGCCCATGGGACCAGAAGGTCGCGGGTTCAAGTCCTGGCCCAGGCACTTCTGTGGTACCCTTGAGTAAGGTACCGTCCCACTACATTGCTCCCCGAGCGCTGTTGGTAGCTGCTCGCTACTTCACGTGTGCACATGTGATGGGTTAAATGCAGAGGTCACATTTTGTCGTAGTGCTTGAGTGTGTTCACAATGACAAATAGTTACCTTCATTTTACTATTATGTTAAGGTTCTTTAAACTTTTAAGCGGTTCTTTCCACTTACATGTCTTCTTTACAAAAACACCTTGAAGTAATCATCACTGAAAGGATGGACTGTAAGGCTCTTTAGGAAAAAAAATTGTGTGTTGACCATTTGCTCTAAATAATCCTTTTTCTTACACTTATTTCAAAGACATTTTCTTTTCTCTGACTTGTGAAGTAAGGAAGCCCCCTAGGCCTCTAAAAGGCTTTCAGAGAATGAAAGAGGCAGAAGTAACCTCATGCACAGTGCATCTCAGCACGCAAAGCAAAACGAAGCTTTTTCCTAGGGTTTCTTTTTTGTGCTCCACTGAGAACAGTACATAGCAAGTCAGAGCAGAGAAGAAAAACACTGCATTCATTTTCTGAATTAGCTCAGTGCAGATTTAGCGGAACCAGTCAGAGAATGAGAGGCGTTTACTTCCTTAGCGAGAGCAGTTCTGACTGAGTTAGACTCTTTTGTTTGGCTCCGGTATGCTGCACCGACTCATTTTCCATGACTAAGAGGCGGCTGTAGCTCTGTTTACCTGCTATTATGACAAATGAGTACTGATTAATACCCAGAGTGCTGTGGGACTTTGGCCGGGCGCACGGCACTCATTACCGTGCCTGTGTTAAAAACGGCCAACAATTAGCCATTGTCCGCAAGGCCATTTTAAACACCTGTGCTACTGCAGCCTCACACAGGCTTTATATAAACACCAATAGAGATGTTTATCCTGTAGTTCCTAATAGAGTGGAACGAAGACGACAATCCAGAAAACAAGTTCTGGCTTGGAATAATGAGTAGGGCAAAGGTCAGTGGTTTATACACAGTAAAAGTGAGTATAAAAATCTCAGTAATTGTGTTTTGGTTTCAACAAATTGAAGACCAGACTGGCAGCATGTTCACTCTTAAAAGATTCATCAGGACAATTCTTATGCAAGAACCACCACAATTTAAACTATATTTTTAAACATGCATTACATGCTTACATGAACCTTCAATAATAACCTTTAGCAAGTTCTTACACTCACACATCTCATTTACAGAATGATTTCTAACAAATCACTGATGGCCAAAAGTGGCTCTTGTATGTCATTGTAGAAAGAACCCTATTGCAGTGTTGGGGATTCTACAACTGGCAGTGCTGGCCAAGGTTAGGACCTTGCCCTTCGTCATGAAGGTCGCAGGTTCAAGTTCTGGCCCGGGCACTATTGAGGTACCCTTGAGCAAGGTCCTGCTACAATGCTCCTCGGGCGCTGTTGATAGCTGCCCGCTGCACCACGTGTGCACCTGTGATGGATTCAATTCAGAGGTCACGTTTCATTTCGACAAATAGTCACTTTCACTTTGCAAGCTACCAACTACATCACACTGGAAGAAGTTGTACTACAGTGAAGGAAGCTTAGGAAGAAATCTAATTTGCCAACTAAAGCTACTTTAAGCAAGTAGTTCAAAATACGTTGTAAGAAAATGCATGTGATTCGAAATTATTACAAAATACAATATATATATATATATATCTCTTGCAGCAAAGTGGCATTCAAATTTATTGCAAAAAATTGCTCAAGTAAGACTTCAGTTGTCACCATCAAACATGGTCTAACTTTCTGTTTCTGCTGCCTCTCATCTGTTCAACATTTTTTTCTTGCTTAGAAGTCACTGACAATTTGACTAGATGTGTTCATAGTGGTCAGATTCAGAATGAAAGGAAATGAGGTCAAAGGGCAGCGCAATTTCTGTAAAGAATCAATGATAAAAATAAACATGACAGATAATTATTTCCTGTTTGTAGTGTCAGTAGTTAACTACACAAAAAATGGCAAAAAAGTAATTTAACTATTAGAATCACTATGCAAAATGTAGTTGAACCTCCCAACAAACTACTGCATGATGTAGTTTAACGGCTAGTTTAATTACATGTAGTTAAGTATTCTTCTTACTGCCATTTTAGCACCTTTTTTAAACATCAGTGTGCTTTGATTTTGACTAATTGGAGAACAGACATTGCCAACATCTTCCTTATAAAGCTCCAAAATAACAGAGCAGGTCTCACATGAAGGTAAACGTGACAGACAAGTAGTTCCTTTTCAATTAACGTGTTCAAAGGCATGATGTGTAAATCCACGGAACTCTGTTTAAGGTTCCTTACAAGTGGAACCACAAGTGCACCATTTCCTCCAACTCTAAAGTCTTTTTATGTTTAATTGGTCTCCTTTGAGTCTCCATTAAGGAGAAAATGGAAGGAGAAGAAGCAAGCATTGAGTGAGCGCGAGAGCGAGTGCAAGAGAGATAGACAGAGAGAGAGAGAGAGAGAGAGAGAGAGAGAGAGAGAGAGAGAGAGAGAGAGAGCGAGAGAGCGCGCGAGAGAGAGAGAGAGAGAGAGAGAGA
>JBBPDA010000126.1:25930170-25940443 GCA_037974385.1 Arnoldichthys spilopterus | reverse complement strand
GAACAATGAAGGTGAAGAGTCTGGTGTGGTGTTTGATTCCACGAGGGGATGGAATCTCCATCCAAAAAAAAGCCACCACACATGTGCAAGTCACCCATGCCGTGGGCACTGATGAACCCCCATATCATGACAGATGCTGGCCTTTACACCTGTCACTGATAGCTCTGACTGTGGTGGGTGTACTGTGTCTGACAAGTTTCAGTCATAGCCAGCATGAACATATTTGTGCTACAGTAGCACTTCCATGGGATCAGACCAGACGAGTTAGTTATGTTTTCACTGATAAACTTATATATACAAACATAGAATTTGACACCTTCAACACATTTAAGAGAGGTAACAAATGACACATTCCTCTTTTTAGTGCATTTTCTGAAAAATGCCAACTTTTGGGAAATGGGGATTATACACAGTGGTGCTTGAAAGTTTGTGAACCCTTTTAAATCTTCCATATTTTTATGAATGTGACCTAAAATGAGACAAAAAATATTCAGTTTGGTCATTTGATTAATTGAAAAAAGGATTGAATAACAAAAATGAATATGTCAAAAGTAAGTGAACCCTTAAGATGATCAGATAATTTCAAGGTGAAATCAGAATCTGGTGTTTTTAGTCAATGAGATGACAATTAGGTGTGTGTCCTGCCTTTGGCCCATAGTCAGCTGGGACTGGCTCCAGCTTCCCTGCAACCCGGAATGGAAGGAGTTCTTTGTAAAATGAATGTTTAACAAGATTTTTTTCGTCTGCTTTTAGGACTTGTTTGGAAATCAGCTGATGTTTTAGGTCATGTTCATTAAAAAATATAGAACATTTTACAGGCCTTACAAACTTTTAAGCACCACTGTACACACACACACACACACACACACATGTATATAGTGGTGCTTAAAAGTTTGTAAGCCCTGTAAAATGTTCTATGTTATAGATATGTTATATCTTAAAAGTTTATATGCTAATGCGAATCGTCCTCAGAGGTCTTTTCACTGGAGCCCCCTTCTTGCTCTGCCTTTGTTTTTGTTTGTCCTTTTTTCCTCCCCAAGCGTCCTCTGGGCTCGAACAAACTGTGAGTGGCATGTCAGGCTCGACCAGAGAGAGAGGGAGAGAGAGAGAGAGAGAGAGAGAGAGGGAGAGAGAGAGAGAGAGAGAGAGAGAGAGAGAGAGAGAGAGAGAGAGAGAGAAGGTCACGCCTACCGTGAAAAGGAAACAGCCGTGCAGCTCTGTATGATTCACCTTATCAACAATAAAAAAAAAAAGACTGTCGCGAATGCGGGGCGGATGCGGAGCACGCGCATGCAGATGAAGTGCTCTTGAACAGGAAGCGCGCGCGTCACCCTTTATCTGCATCAGCGTCGAGTCCTTTGCGCCGCGCGTCGCACGCGCAGCGACACGCTGATGCTGTCTGCTACTTGACTGCTTGATTGACAAAAGGTGGTCTCTGAAGACAAGAGACGAGTGAACATGCAGCCGCAAATGCTCGCACGCTGGCAGAGTGCGGAGTGCAGGGACTGACAGGGCTGAGCGTGAACATGTTGCATAACTGCACAGAAAACTGTGTGTGTGTGTTAAGTATGTAAAGCGATTGTGAAAGTCGCTATATAAATTCAACTTATTACTATTATTGTTATTATTATCATTATTATTGAAACATGTTTTAGCTTCCTTCATCAATCAGGCTCGATTAAACATATTACAACATTATGTAAATGCAATTAGCTAATGACATATTCAATGATGTGGCTACATATTAAATTACATATTAAAGCACGTATCTCCATTTTTTCCTGCATCGAGACAGCAGTTGGTCTTCACACTGGGGGAAACTTTTCTGATGAACATAAATGAATATAAATACTCCAAAAGCACTTGTTCTAAAATGTTCTTCCACTGATATACATTAGAAGCATGGGTTTTTGCCTTCTCCTGTAAAGTTATCATTTTAGAAATACTTGTTTTTTCTTGGACAGTGAGGATTAACATATAGTATATTACAATGTAGGATATCAACAACTCCGAGCCTACACTTATGACTTTGTCCCCTAAAGAACAACAGTAAACATGACAAAAAATGCATGAACTGCTGTTTGAAGTGATTAAAAGTAAGAAAGAGTGTTATTATTCATTTCAAAACAGGTTAACAGTAGTTCCAGTAGTTCCCAGACAATTTCCAGGGTTTCAATTTAAACTGAAGAGTTTGTAAGACCTTTTAAGGCTTTGGTCAGTCCTTCAGCCCTATTTATTTATAAAAGATTATGCATATAGTTAATTGCTCTTGGTTCTTTGTTTTGCTTTATTTTCAGATAAAACATTTTTTTGCTACATTAGAAATAACAACACTAGAGGCTACTAGAAGGGTAGTTCCCTAGAGCACCAGTGTTGGATGCTTAGGGCCTGCCTATGAAGTCAGGAGTCAAATACTCAGGGCCACCAACCAAACGTAACTATTTGACTCTCTGGGTATGAAAATGTGTTGGCAGTCAACTAGTATCATCAATGTGAACAGTGGAATGATACAGGTGTGGTAAACAAAACTGCATTTTTTATTGTTTATAGCCATACAAACAGAATGTTGAACCTTTTCCAAGATGTTTACTTTCTGTTATGTTTACTATGCATTGTCACTCAGACACAAAACCACTTTACACTCTCATCTTATGTTACAAGCTGTTTTTGCATTGCACCGATACTCTATACTGCTACCTTTTATACTGCAACCATATTATATACCGTCCTGTACTTTGTTGCATCATGAGTCTTTAATTTTCAAGAAAAACTATTTTGAGTGAGTGATTTTTTTTGTCCCTGTGAACACACCGTACCACAATGAAATGTGGCCTCTGAATTTAACTCTGTTCAATTTTTAATCTGTGTAGGAGCAGTGGGCGGCTGACATAGGCAGTGTCCAGGGAGCAGTGATTGGGAATGGTAACTTTCTCACGGTACCATTCTCACAGTGGTACTTGTAATTGTACCAGTTTGGGACTTGAACCGGCAACTTTCAGGTCACAGGTGCAACTCCCTAACCATTACACCACCACTTCCCGAAACCACATCTGCCCCAAATCAGCCTAACTGTATACTTGTATATGGAAGGACTGACAATAAACATTTCTTGAATCTTCTTGAACCTTAAAGCATCTCCTGTAGTATTTACAGACACATGTGTTAAGTATAGAATCTTTTGATCAAATTTCTCCACTTTGTTCTTTGAGACTGAGAAACAATTAAGATCAAATTGCACACTTTATTATGGCCAGTGATAACACCTAAGGGTTGTACAAGGAAAGAGGGCAGAAAAAAAGGTGTTATTCTTTAACTGGGAGAAGACTGGCAGCGAGTGTAAGCATCCTTAAGTGGCAAATGAACCTCTTCGACCAACTTTCCTTGACACGGCTAAAGACTCTCTCACTCAGCCCTGCCTCACTTTCTCAAGCCTCAACCAGAACAACTTCTTCTAGTCAGAAATCACTTTTAATTAGAATAAATCCCAGATTAGATTTCCTTTCTCTTTTCCCCATCATTTGCATTGGAGCTTTTCAATACCTGGCAGCTCATTAGTGGTCCTTGGGGCTAATGAGGCCCGAGCCTTCTCATGGTAATTAAAGCTAAAGGCTCAGCCGTGGACGACCCAAACTATATGTCACCAAGACCTTGGTTGGGAAGAGAGGGTTGGGTGTAGATATTGTGAGTAGACAGAGGGTTATTGGGTTGGTTTGGAGTGACTGGCAGTGGTATGGGCTGAGGGACGGTGCCCAAATCTGTCTGACTGGACATGACACACCATCCATCTTGCCCCCCCAAGGCCTGCAAGAGATCAATGGCTGCTGAGGTGGCCAAATGAGCTATCTGCATCTGCATTAGTATTCCTAGGTGGGCCTGGCACGTTTATTGGCCTCTCGATGCGGGTGCCATGTCGATAGATTGATAAGACAAGGAAGACACGGCCCCGATGGGCTGGTGGTCGGGCAGTGATTTAACCTGCCTCATCCGCCACTCTCTCATCCCACAGCTGCGTCTCCCTCTCAAGAATGCACAATCCTGTATAGTGAGTGTGATCACAACGCAACCGTTGCAGTTATAAATCATGCTCGAGTGGACCAGCAACAACGCCTCGGTGACATTTTTCAGGCATGTTTTCCCCCCAACACCCTTTGTCCCACCCGCTGAAGAGGGTTCACTGCAAAGCTAGGCACTAAATCATGTACATGCGTTTGACATTTAATGTCATTATTACAATGCTGTGCACAGACAGGCTCCCTTTATGGGGACTTAGCTTTGCAAGAAAGCTATATATACATTCACAGACTTTCCCATCACCTAGGCTTAGTAACAGGCTGAGATTGTGATGGAATTTTAAGTCATAGTCATAGTTATTGCCAGTGATAACAAAAGCATGGTGAAATTTTACAAACCACATTACTGTAAAAGCTTGGGCATTTGTGTAAAAGGCAATAGAGACAAGAATATGTGATTTGTTAATTCTCCTGAACATTTATTTTACTGACAAAAGCACAAAGACATGATTTCCAGCTTTAAAATGACAAAAAATGATTCTTTGTAAATATAATCAAGCCTCAAAATTTCAACGGTTCTGTTGATACACAATGCAAATCGAATGTTACTCATTGTGTAACAGATTACGCACTTTATTATGTAATTACTGGGGGCATAATGATACTCAGCCTGCTGAGACTAAAGCTGGGAGGCAGGAGCATGGCCCATGACATCATAGTGCTGGACCATGTTGATGTTTGGTGCTTTTTGTTCACTTTGAAGAAATATCTTACTTGAACCCTGCTACACAGCTTTGACATAATCATGTTGTAAAGATGTCATAGTAGAATATGACATCTGCCATGGCGTGTTCATGTCTTGGTCATATCAGTGTTATGTAACAGGGTACAAATAAGGTGCTATGGCCTTTCAAACAATGCAGTTGCGTAAGATATAATCATTAAAACATCAGATCTTCAAGACATACAGCCCAGTCACCATAATGCACATTGTCATGTTTTTGGATTGTGATATCACATGATGCATAACAGTTACATTTGATTAGTAAAATGTTTTGACTCCTATGGGTAAAAACCTTTCAAATGTATCATATTCAAACATTGTGGTGTCAAAATATGAACCACAAACACTTTAGAGGGCTAGACTAATTAAGACCATGCCAGGAATAAGTTATTTTGTTAATGGTGGTTCTCCATTCACAAAGCCTCCGAATTCCAAATCCAGGATTAATCAGTAGAGACCAGCCCCGGCATGACAGAATTAAAAACTCTACCAATTATGTTTTCCTGAACAAAGCCGTATTTGTTCTGTGTCAAATCCCTGAACCCTGTTAGCATTTCACGACAAACTCCATTTATGACAGGAGGTGACCTTTAAACAAGAAGAAGTGTGGATTTTCCTTCACCAATTAGAAGAGCAGTGCTTATAAAAAAGACCCCAGGCCTCAAACAGAACACATTGATCCTTTCACGAAGAGCATTCTGGGAATAGTTGGTGTTTAAACTCCCTCCAGCTACCTAAGGTTCTAAACTGTCCTCCATTATTCTTAAATAACCATGAGCTGTTTGATATTCATGCTTTCAAGGCTCAAAATATGCTAATTTTGGACTAAGTATGGGACACACTAATAACCACACAGCAACGTCAAAACTTCATCTGCTCTTACTTATATCATTACTTAGGTTAGAGATTTTGAGTCAAAGCAGGATTTGGAGAAACTTTTTCATGCCTAGTATATATAAGAAAAAAAAAATTCAAAATAATTGTGAATTGGGCAGCAACATTTCTGAAAAAAATTGGGACTGGGCCATGTTTACCACTGTGTAGCATCCCTTCTTCTTATAACAACAGTTCTTAATAGATGTCTGGGAACTAAGGAGATCAGTTGCTGGACTTTTGGGAGAGGAATGTTGTCCATTTCTTGTCTGATATAAGATTCTAGCTGCTCAGTAACCCTGGGTCTTTTTTTGCCATATTTGCATTTCATGATGCAAATGTTCCTGCACCTCAACTTTTTAGTTTCACTTACTTTTCCACCTTCCAATGTTGCAATCAAATTAAAAATTTGCTAATATCAGTTTCAACAATTGATTTGTTTTCTATGGTCTAGTGTACATAAAATATGGGTTTATGAGATTTTGCAAATCATTGCATTCTGTTTTTATTTGGAATTGGGCTTGTAGTTGGAAAAAGAACTGCTGAGTGTGTTTAATATGTAAGAAATATTTTGCTCATTTTGAAATATGGTGAATTTATCGCTACTTAAATTTTAGACTTTGGTGGAAATTGGAAAAAAATTGGGCTGTGCTTACCATGGTTTTAACCTTAGGTTGTCCCCCAAAGGACTAATGGATACAAATGCAACTTTAGATGTCTGTTTTAGGTTGTACACACAAGAGGGAGGACGGGCTACCATGGCAAATTCTTGTAACCATCCTAGCCCAATAACCTAGCCAATCAAAGTTCGGTGCTGTACTGACTGACTGCAAACAACTGAGCTATCAGTTGTTGAGAGGACTGCTGTCTAGAATAAATCAATAGGTTTAGTTATTTGCACTTATTTGCAGATGTATGATGCATGTGTATGGGCTACTATGTCCTCTTCCTGATCAACTTTTGATTGTAGGCAGAGCTGATGATGTCATGCATGCAGCATATTGTTGTGGTAACACTGTTGAGCAGTTATGATGTATGAACTGCAGTAATGGAGTGTATAGGTCAGTATGCCTTTACGAGTCAGCTGTAGTGGTGGGGCTGACACGTTATATCTTAGTATTCATGTGATGATCTTGACCTGAAATGTGGTTGTGAAACAAGGCAGGCCTGTGCTTTTTTGGGAGAGAGGTGGATAAGAAGCATGTGGTTTTCTCATGCTCGCTGCCCTTGCGATCAAACCAATCAGAGCAGGGACAGCTGCATGTCTGATGAGTGCGTCATGGGCAAAAGTGCAGCACTCTGGTACAAGACCACACAAATAGGCCAATTCTCATAGGAAGATGTGTGTGTGTGTGTGTGTGGGAGGGTTGGGGGATTCCGCCAGATTTAATATCCAAACTGGTTGTCAATACTCGTAAAAGGCACACGGCGCTCCACTGCCGCTGTACGTCATTAAGCTTTCATGAAAGTAAAACTTAATTAGATATGATGACTAAACTCCGGGGATTGTAATTAGCCGAACTGCGTGACTGCTCACCAGTAATTAAATGTCAGTTTCCCTCAGTTCACTGGGCCTGAAAAAGTGTGGTGGAAAATGTCAAATGCGACAAATTCACCTGTGCCCTCAGGGCGGTCTCTGGCCAAAAAAAAGGGAAACGGCCCGGCCCAAAAAAGTGAGAGGGAGAGATAGAAAAAGAGAGACAGAGATAGAGAAAGTGTGTAAGTGGTGACGAAGTAGGGTTAAGACATCCGACAAATTTGTACATATTAATTGACATTTTGCTTGTCATCTAATGTCATTAAGGCAGGCTGAGGGCTCCCCGCCGGGCCAGACCGAAGACTGGTCATTTGCCATGTGTCTCGGTCAGAGGTCATACATCGGGGTGAAAATGAGGATGGCACTTTCTCATGCTTCATGTCTGTCGACTGTCAAGTACACGTGACCTACCGTAGTCAGGTTGGAGGCACCGTGCCAGGGGAGAGGCAGGGTCCCTCCGCTTAATACTGCATGCAAATACACTCATAACCATGCACACACACACACACACATACACACACATACACAAGCACACACACCTGCGTCAGCCAATGCATCAGCTGTCACATGAGGTCAGTGTGAGTTTGACAGCCAGAGGACATGAGGGAGTGGGGGTGTGCTGTGCTGCCCTTATTGTGCCATAGCAGAAGAACAGCTTTGCATCAGTCCCTGGTGAAAACCTCGAGGTGACTTTACAAAAGCATTTAAATTGTTTCAAAAAATGGTATAAAGCAAAATTCAAATTTAGCCAAAACCTTATAAATCAAGGTATTGCTTTTATTTTGCTATTTAACTCAAATGTAGGTTTTAGTAGTGTTTACACTGTAATTTACATAAAGAATTACATTTACATTCAATTTACTAATTCAAGGTTCAAAGGGGAGAATTGTTTAATTTACAAATTAAACAAAAAACAAAAAAAAAAGACAAAAGCAAAATAACTTTTTAGTTTAAATTCTTTTTTTCCCACAAAACAAGACTTGGGGACCAATTCTGATTATCTAATGCAATTTTGAATTTTACATGCAATAAACCAATCAGAATGGCCTGTCACCTTACTTTAAAAGGCAGAGGTGCATGAGCGATGGTGGATTGCTATGTGTTTTTCCTCCAAGGAAACAGACCTGCTCATGCAGTGAAAATGCATGATTACTTAAGAACAAAAGAATGTTTTGTCTTCTCCTCAAATTTTACAGATTTTGAAGACATTTGTTTTCTCTTGTTAGTGTTAGTCTGGAGCTCTTGTCAATTGACCATTAAACTATAGAAAAAGTTGACCCAACACTATTTTATTTTATTACATTTTTAAGTTTATGTGTACAGCACCTTTTTCTGATATTGTGTGCAAGTAGAGTGAGCCCTATATTTAAGAACTAACTGTCAGCACCAGAACAAGCATTAATGACTTGTTTGTTTTGTAAGAAATGGATGAAAATAACATTCCATTCACATGAGTTGTGGGTGGTCCCATTTCTCATTTGCGAAGCTAGAAAATTAAGAATGTCTCTGAATTCAAGTGCTTTGTTGACAGAAACGTGGTTAGATACTGAGCTAACCTGCTCCCTATTGTAATGTACACGCCCTCTTGTGGTTCCACGTGTCTGTGTTTTGTTCTAGTCCTAGTGTTCTGTCCAGCCACCCCCTAGCCCCGCCTTACATCAGCTGTTTCTTGTTCCCCGTTCTCCTCCCTACCCAGGCATAGTTAATCTTTGTTTAGTATTTAAACCCCTGTGTTTCGTGTCTCATCGTAGTTCATTACATCATTCCTTGTTTCCTGAGTGTGTTTCATGATTCCTAGTATTCCTGTTGGTTTTTCGTGTTTATGTATCGAGTTTATGTTTCGCGTTTTTGTATCCTTAGTTGTTCATTAAACTTTTGTTTTACGTAAGCGCTGCACTTGCTTCCTCTGTCATCACTGAACACTCGTGACACCTATAAGCAATGCCCTGATATTTTCAACATTGTAAAAATGTTGTTATTGTCCAGAGAAAACCACTTATTTCCATTTTTGTTTTTTTTGTTTTTTATTTTTATGCTTTAGCACAGCAGCTAACCTTTACATTGTATGAAACTCCAACGATGAACTGACCAATAGAAATGCTCCAGAATCACTTGTTCTAAAATGCTCTTCCATTATCTTCCATTAGAAACTATTTTGAAGATACTTGTTTTTTCTTGGACAGTGATGATATGCAACCAGTGGTATGTGAGCAAATACTAGTGACTACTACCATCATGACAGGGCAAAGATCAACAACATGTCAGAAACATTTTTTTCTTGTGGGCGCATTTGAGAAACTTTAAGTATTAATTTTATGAACATTTTGAGAATAACTGACAGTATATGGCACATAGCCATAGGTCTCATTTACACAGGGAACAGTGGTGATGTATTCCGACCACTTTTTGTCATGGCCCATTTTATTCCCACCACTATTTAAAAGCCTTTAGTTTAACTAAATAATAAATGAACTCATGTTAGTACATATACTGTTATTAACAGGGAGACGCAGTAAAAAGAAATCAATATGCTTACATTGCTGCAATGATTTACATGCAGGAGAGCAGCTTTAGGAGCTTAAGTACCGGGGCCTTTTCTCTTCGATTGCCACAATGCCATCAACAGTGCGATAATGGTGGGCAGTGGTAGCCTAGTGATTAGACACCTACCCTTGTGATTTGAGGTTGAAGTCCTGGCCCAGATACCACTGAGGTACCCTTGAGCAAAGTATAGTCCCACTACACTGCTCCCCGGGTGCTGTTGATAGCTGCCTGCTGCTCCATGTGTGGATGGGTTAAATGCAGAAGTAATATTTCATTGTGGTGCACTGTGTGATGGGGTCTTTTCACTGTGAAACATAGTCATTTTCACACTGCCCTTTTCGGAAAGACACGCTTTTTTTGTATGCTTTTTGTTGTTTGTTGTATTTTTTTCATCCCCAATGAAGTTGCCATGGGCTTCGCAAGTTATCTGTTTGCACCCCCCCACCCCCAAATCAAGTCAAGTAGGCTTTTATTGTCATTTCAACCATATACAGTTCACACAGTACACAGTGAAACGAAACAACG
>JBBPDA010000126.1:25898440-25924746 GCA_037974385.1 Arnoldichthys spilopterus | reverse complement strand
GTTAAAGTCACCGGCAACAATGAACAGTCCATCCGGGTGAGAATTCTGCAGCTCGCTGATCGCACCGTACAGTTCCAACAGCGCGTCGTCCGCATTATTCCCGGATTATTTTATTGTATTTAAAAGAAATGAAGTACTCACCCAACAGCTGGCACATGTCCATGGATTTGAAGAAGGAGTGAAAGTGACTATTTGTTATTATTGCGAACACAATCAGTACAATGAAATATGACCTCTGCATTTAACCTATCACACCCGAGACACCCAGGGAGCTGTGTATCTATGTATGCATATATATGTATGTGTGTGTGTGTGTGTGTTTGTTTCTTTGCATTTTGGAATGTTGCAGTCTTTCCTCTGCATCACATATCCCCCAAGCATTTAATCCATTCAGATCAGACTTAAATGATGTCCCAGGGGTCCAGATCCCTGTGCATTGTGAAAACAGTACATATACATGTAGATGGGAAAGTTTACTTGCTAACTTGTTTGCTTCTCCTGTTGGTTACATTGTGCAACGTGACCTCTGCTACAGATTGAACCCTGCATTTAATAAAGTCTCCCAAGAGGCAAAACAACTGCAAATTATCATCCTCAAGCTAAAGGTTTTGCTCATCAATTTCATACCATGGTGTAAATTAAGCTGTTTGAGCACGGTGAGGCATAATGCAGGCACCAGTTTCTGATATTATGATTAGAACGTGAAGATGTTGTACATGCACGAAAGTAGCAGGATTTAAAATTCGACAAACATTTACAGTTCATTAGGAAACAGAAGCTGAAAAGCATTGAAATATCTGTTCACCCATTACATTGTTATCGAATATTAGCTCCGTTTTGTTAACCTAATTAAGCTGGCCATTGTTGACATGGATGGCTAGCAGTCCTATTTTGAGTGCTGATTTACACAATAGTGCCCATTTTACTTATTTCTCTGTACAGTTGGAAAAACAGCTAACACAAGTCATAACTCTGCTATAACACATCTTAAAATGTATTTCTGCTGTTACAGCTAAGGCCTCGAACTGCAGACTAAACCAGAAAAGATCTTTACAGAGGACTGACTACAAAACAGATACTACAAAAAATGGCACTAAAAATAAATTCTCATCAGAAAACTGTGTTGATGAAACCAGGTTTTTTATTTAATTATAGGTTGTTTATTTTAAAGGTCAAACATGGGCTATGCAATAACATAGGCAGTAGTGGCCTAGTGGTTAGGACATTGCCCTTGGAACCTGAAGGTTGCCAGTTCAAGTCCCGGCCCGGGCACCACTGAGGTATCCTTGAGCAAGGTACCGTCCCACTACACTGCTCTCCGGGTGCTGTTGGTAGCTGCCTGCTGCTCCATGTGTGCATGTGTGATGGGTTAAATGCAAATTTCACATTTCATTGTGGTGCTTGAGTGTGTTGGTGTCAAAGAAAAAACAAGTATCTCCAAAATTATAACGTTACAGGAAAAGGGCAAAGGCTTACCTCTAATACTCACCTCTACTTCTAATGTACCTTAATGGAAGAACATTTTAGAACAAGTGATTTTGGAGCATTTTTATTGGTCTGTTCATCATTAACATTTCACACAATGTAAAGAACAGCTGCTTTGTTACTGCAGAAAAAAAAAAGTAAAAAAGACAAAACTGGAGTGAAAAGGTTTCTGTGACAATGTAATGATGATGAATAAGATTATATATCTATAATAAGATCTGAAGATTATTTAAAATTTGTTTTATTTATATATCTCAATAAATATCCCCCCAAAAATCTGTCTGGTTCTGTTACTTTCTGTAATAGAGAAGTATTCAAAACATACATTATCATTACTTACCAACTAATTAAATAATCATTGTGATTAATCGAGAAGATAAATATTAATTAATGACTGGTTTAGTCAAACGATGAAATTGAATTCAGTTATCGTGACAGCCCTAATTTAAACATCTCACAGCGTATGGGGATTTTGCATGGGCTGTGTGGAACACACTAATAGCCCATCAGGCCTATTCTGCCCTTACACCAATGCAACACAGAACAGGGGGTAACCTGGAGGCGCCAAAGGTGTCCATGTCTAATTCCACCTGAGCCCATAATTACCTAATTAATTTACTCTGACAGGATAGGTTAAACCCCCCTCTCACTGATCTTCGAGTACTGGCTGCCATGAGGAGAGCCACCTTAAACCTTCACTGCCGGCACTATGCTTTATCTTTTGGGATGCACACCTAATTCCAGATTGCAAAGATACTAAAAAACATTCATTCTGATATAGACTGTTTTTGTTGCACAGGCTGGAAGACTATTTACTGGGCCATTGCAAGAGATAGAGGCACAAAAGAGGACAAAGATAATAAAATGCATCTTCAGGCTAGGCTAAGACTGTGAAGGTTGATGAAATGGTAACGATAAGAGGCTAGCAAGCTAACATAAAGTAAACATGCATTTTAAGATCATGTCGGTTGATGAGGAAATGAAGCTTTGACATTTTTTTTTCATATTTTATCTGTTGAGACAATACAGGAAAGGAAAAAAAAAAAATTATAACTTTTGTGATAATCTGAGCTAATATAATAAGATTTTTTAAGTAATGTTGCACCATTTAAGTTTACTTGAGACTTGAATTGAATTGAGTGAGATCATTGGATTCATAACTATTAATTCTGCATCATTTCAAAGAGTTCTGGAAGATAATGTAAAGCCATCTGTCCAAAAGTTAAAGTTGAACCAGATGTGGACCTTTCAACAGCACAATGATCCTAAGCACACTCGCAACTCCACCAAAAAAGCCACAAAATGAAGAAAAAATTATTTTTGCCCAATTGAAATGTGGGGGAATTGAAAAGGGCAGAACATGTTAGAAAACCTTTAAACATCTTGAACTGAAAGAATATTTGATGGAAGAGTGGTCAAAAGCAAGCCGAAATTCAGAGATTTGAGGATATTTATACAAAATACCTGCTGAAACGGGCTAGCTTCTGAGGCCAAGGGTTTATTTACTTTATCCACAGAAGAATATTATATCTGTTGACATTTTTGTTGAACAAATGATTGAAAACATTACTTTTCCTTGTAACAAAGTATATAGCTTTTATTGTAGACACTGTATTAGAGAGGGTGAAATATTTGCTTGTTCAAATATGTTGAAAAAATTAGCAATTTTCTTTTTCCCATCATAAATATGACCATTCCATAATGATATTTGTGTGTTGGTTCAACCACTTCCAATTCTTCTTCTGGCAGGACTGCATTGTTTTTACTGTCATCCAGTATCTAGTTTGGCTACTCAGTATAATGTTATTGTTTTATGTTCAATCAAGTGTCTTTCACAGATTTTAGAAGGTCCTGGGTTCAAACCCTGGGTCAGCCACAGGGTCTTTTCTGTGCGAAGTTTGCAAGCTCTCCCAGTGTTCACATTGGTTTCCTCCGGGTTTTCCGGTTTCCTCCCACTGTGCAAAGGCTTGTGATAGGTTAACTGGACTCTCTAAATTACCCATAGGTGTGAGTGTGTGTATGAATGGTCGTCTGTCTATGTGTTGCCCTGCGATGGGTTGGCCTCCTGTCCTGGGTGAACCCCGCCTTAGGCCCACAGGCAGGTGGGACTGGTTCTAGCTTCCCCGCAATCCGGAAACGGAAGAAGCGGTTCAGAAAATGGATGGATGGATGGATGGATGGGTTGAGGGCATCATGGAGAAATCCAGAATTAGGGTCAGAACCGAATCCGTGATTTTATAACCTGCTCACAAGATATTAAATCAGGGCAGCTGTGGCCTAATGGGTAGAGAAGAGAACTTGCAGCCTAAGAGGCATTGGTTCAGTCCCTGGACCCAGCAGGGAAATTGTGGGAAGACTTATGTAAACAGTACTTTTCCCCTCCCACATCCACGGCTAAAGTGTCCTTGGATAAGGCAAACCCAAGCCAATAGGTGCCATTGGTGTGCAGCCCACTCTTCGTTAAGTGACTATTTTTCATTGTGAACACACTCAGGCACCACAATGAAATGTGACTTCAGAATTTAACCCATCCCTCGTGCACACAACTTTCAGTTCACAGGGGCAATGTCCTAACCACTAGGCCTTCACTGCCCACTCGTGTGTATGTTTATGTGCATCACGAATGGGTTCAATGCGGAGGACAAATCCACTGCTCACAGTGTGTGATTGACAAATCAACTATATAAAATACAAAACCTTATAAATATTTTTTAATTCATTTGTTACAACTGATTTAAGTTGTTTTAAACCAAAATCTTAAAAGGTGTTAACAGGATGTTCAAAACTGAGGCGGTAACTGTAGGATAAATAGAATGGTATCCACAGAACAAACCATTGTCTGAGCTGCATTCGGATGGTTCTGATAGTTGTAGCAGTTGGCATGGATCTGTTTATGAACCTTACCTTTACTAAATACACCTAAAAACAGCCATTTCTAAAGCACGTAGGGGCCTATCCAAATGAAAAAAAGCATGGGACAGAGGTGTGAGAGGCAAGCAGTGGTGAGCGTGGAGGGGTGAAATGACTTTTCAGTCTGTATAAGGGTGTTGATGCTGGAGGCCCACGGCAGAGGAGAAGATTGATCGCTGGCACGTCTTCACTCCGCGATTTCCCATCTCTCCAGAGCCTTAGTGCACAGGAGCCAGCACGGGCAAGATAAATCGACAGATGGTGGAGGAGAAAAGCTCAAGAATAGAGGAGTGGGGAGTGGAAAAAAAGATAACAAAGTTGTTGAAGAGGAAAAAACGAGAGAAGGGGGTACGAGCGAATGGTGAGGGATAGGGGAAAGAAAGAAGCACTCTTGGGAATCTAGGGAACAAAGGAATATCTTTTTATCCACATCATATTTGCAGATACATGCATAGTCTAAGCAGCCATTAGGGCCTGGACAGTAACATGTTCCACATGCATCTGCTCCCTCAGCGATACTTGTACAAGCGAGAAAAATAAAACGCATCTTAAGTGTGCAAAAGAGGATGGATTGCAAACTCAATATAGGGAGCGCAGTGCAGGATTGCACTGTTCATCTGAAGAACTGAATGAATAAAGTCAATAGGTGCACTCTCCAGGGACAAGTTAAGAGCGTTTCTGCATGTGAATATTGATCGTGTTTACATATACAAGGGATTGCACTGGTTACAATATCCCATATTGGCATGATGAAAAGCCCATTGAGTATCTGTCAGGTGCCACACACGATCACATTAGCGCAGCTCGCAAGCCTAATTGTTGCAGGTCTGGTGTGACTGGCTACTTTATCATTTAGTTTAATAGGAGAAAGGGGGCTGTGAATGAGCCCGATTGGACTAAAGCCTGGGGAAAAAAACACTGAGAGTGGAGTTTTGGCTCTATAGATTAAACAACTGTGAAGTGTAGTGAATGACCACAGTACAGAAACACCCAAGGCTTATTGCTATTAGCAAAAAGCACTGCTGTGCCAAAAAAAGAGGCCCAGATGTGTGAAATTAGAGTTTGTTAGGTACACCCACCTTGTACACAACTGCTGATTGTTTTATCTCTTGTTTTACAGTTAATCAGCCACCTTCTACCCCTTCCATCAACAGAATGGGACCACAACGACATGACTAGGCTCTTGAGAGTCTGCAAAAAAAAGAATATCTTCTCCATATGACAATGACAATGTAATTTGCTTGTTTACTTGCAGTTGTAATGTCTTAAAAAACCTGATGCTCAGGAAGTGCTGTTCCACCCATAAACACAAGGGGCCCTGAGGGATCCTGGATCCACTAATTAATTCCTAGGTCCCAATGAAAGCCTTAACATGCTGGCTCTTTATTGGTTGCCAGAATTGTGAATACTACAGCAGGGGAGAGAGCTTTTTCATACATAGTACCCCAGCTCAGGAATAATCTTCGAGTTTTCGGGACTCAGACACAGTCTCTGTTTTCAAGTATAGGCTGAAAACAAAGATAGCTTGTGCTTTTGACCAGACCATCCATCAGCAGGACCTCTTGCTCGTCTATCTTCATACTAGATTAAATACCATTCACATTCTTTATTTGCTATTGTCTAGCCATAAAAGTTACACCTTAAAAGTTAGACTTTAAAAATGCTTTTATAAACTGAAACTTTATTTTATTGCTATCTGATGTAGACCAGTGGAGGATGGGTTCCACTCTGAGTCTTGGTTCCTCCCAAGGTTTCTTCCTCCAGCTTAGGGAGTTTTTCCTTGCCTTAGCCACCTTTGGCTTGCTCATTTGTTATGAAGAAATGCCTTTGTTAAGTTGCTTTGTGACAACATCAGTCAAATGCACTATATAAATTCAATATTCAATTTAATTCATTTCAGTTAAATATTATAATTCAGGGGTATGCCTTTAAATAAACGGCAAGAAAATTATTTGCTATGATCAGTTATAATGTGCTTAAATAAATATTCTGTAAAATGTTAAAATATGCTTGTCCTTGTCAGGTTACATCTTGTGTCGTTTGCTCCTGCTGCTTCATCTAGTGATTAATCTCTTTTAGTGACCTCTGGCTTCTCTTTTACCTTCCTTATCATTTGTCTGAGAATGCATTTTTAAATGTTGTATGGTGCATCTGCTCTAGGGCAGCTAGTTGTGTTTCATTGTGGTTTTCATCTGTATTCTATTTTTGAACCAGTTCCATTGACAGGGATGCTTATAGATACAAGTTTTTGCTAGGACTTTTGCTAGGTTTTTAATTTTAGTGTTGTATAATAATATTGTCCCTGAAACTTCATCTTCTTCATGACTGCAGATCTCTGCATGAAATCTTTCCATCCATTGGCAATGTATTGTCACCATGTGTAATTTATACAAATATGTTTATATATTGCATTTTTTTTTTTTTTTTTTTGCAAAAAATTCAGTTAAATGTTGTCATGCCTTAGTTTAGCTTTTAGTTCCCCACACCCAAAAAAATAATTCAAGCATATTAAACTTACCAACAGTAAAATAGTAAAATAGTAGAGATTTTCTGGTCAGATATGAACAATAGAAAACCAAAGTTATGTTCTTTGACACTTTAGATTTACATATTTAATCAAACAGAACTACATGTTTCAAATGAAGAATGATTAACTTTTATTAAAGTTTTGTGCTGATGTTGAAGCTACAGAGCTTGGCAGTCAGTCATTACTAGAGGTGCCCCAAATACAGTGGGGCATTTTGCACACAGCATTAACCCAAGTGTTCATGTTAGATTTGCTATTTAAGATTTTAAAATTCTAAATAATTTATTAAAAAATAATCATTATGTAGATTGTAAAAGACCTGTTTGAAAAATGGTTACCGTGAATGAAAGGTTCTATGAATGAAATGGTGAACAAATGTCAGGGCTGCCTGTGTTGATGGAAGCTAACTGGTGAGGTATGTTAAGAAATTATGGTCCATTTTTGGAATCAGGTATGGACGGTTGTAAGAGTCTATATGCCCCATTATCACAGGGTCAACTTGCACAAGATGCCCCAGTGTAATTGCTCCTCTGCCCCCTTTGTAGTTGACCATAGGACCACCACAGACCAGATATTATGTGGATAATATCTGACCTTTCTCAGCACAGCAGTGACATGGTAGAGACATGATTGATAGAGTGTGTTGTGCTGGTATGAGTGCAACAGCCAGTGCTGATGGGAATTTATAAACACCTCAGTCTCACTGCTGGGTGAGAATAGTTTGCCAACAAAAGAAAAAAACAGGCAGCAGTGTTCAGATACTGACTTCCCAAAGTGACTACATATAAATACATACAAATACATATAACTCATCACGTGTTTTTATAAGTTCCATTGGCAAAATTTTCTATTTCCTGGTTGTAAATTAAACTGACATTGTAGTGGTGTTTCAGGATCGTCTGATTTATGCTAAAATTAGGTTTAATCTGAGACTCCCAAATGGCTCTATAGTTTTTTATCACTTTATCATTTTTATCTTGTGTTGTTTGCTCCTGCAACTTTCATGAATTACTTTTTATTGACCTTTGGCTTCTCTCTTACCTTCCATATCATTGGAAGGTAATCATCACTTCCATATCAAGTTTTAAGTGGATGTATGTGTTAGAACAATAAACACAAAAGGACCAGAATATTTGTTTTCCTTACTGTATGAATAAAAAGTGTTTCACACTTTGCCCATGCAGTCCAAGCTTATCAGAATCTTTGTCTTGAAGTCTACAGAAGAAATGTCAACATCTCACCTGATCTTTTCATTTATAATTTGAATCAAATTCACATTTATTAGATCACACCAATTCCGGTCATGCGTGAGGGTGTGTCTGAGTTCAATGAAATAAGATGAATAAAAGAAAATCCAGCTGACTCAACATGTGCCTGTTCAGTTTGTCTTCATGCATTTGGAAACGGCATTCAAAAATAAATAAATAAATAAATAAATAAATCAGTGCACTGTATATCGCAATAAGGCATCACTCTGCGAAATGTATGTGATAGTACAGCTATAAAGCACAACCAGATATTGGGTGTGTGAAGATGATGTGATGTGATATGATGTAAAAGCACTGATGTAAAGATACTCTTATCTTAGACAAACCTCTGTAAGCAGAGCTTCAGCGGTCAGAACTCAGGCTTTTGTTTTGTTTTTTTTTCTGTTGCACTATCCACATCCCCCTGCAGGTTCCTGCGCTGTAAACAGGGACCTTGCAGAGCGACACACTGCAGCACATTCCATTTCCGATCAAATCTGAAAAGCTTCATTGTTCCCTCCTGATGTTCGCTGCTATCCATACGTGTATGCGAGCGCAGCAAGTAGATTTGAATTACAGCTCTTTTGTAGCTGAGGGAATGATTCACTTTTGTCAGTGGGCCATAATTGAAATATCCCATTCTTCTGAGCGACCACGCCGAACGCTACTAGAGAAAGAGAAGGCATGCTCATGCGATCTTCATTTCGGTTGGATCTCCTGGCTGGAAGGCCCAATAAGACAAGGATAAAGACACTGAAAGTTCTGGTGGAAATGCTTTTGGAAATGAACTTGGTTGTATCTTGATGAATAGGAAAACACTGCATTATCATTGCTCTATCCCTAAACACGCTGGTTAGTGAAAGGTAAAAGTGTCTATTTGTCTTTATGAACACACTCAACCATACAAAGTGAACCACATTGAAGTGTGACCTCTGCATTTAACCCAACACATGTGCACACGTGGAGCATCAGGCAGCTATGAGAAGCACACAGGGGGCATTGTCATGGGATAGTACCTTCTTTAAGAGTGCCTCAGTGGTACCCAGGTTGGGATTTAAACCTTAAAGGGCAAGAACTTAACCACAAGGCCACCACTGCCCACCAGTGGCAAAAATAAAAAGTATAACCTATCACTGTAAACAGTAGCAGCCAAACAAAAGCCTGAATATTTGTGTTTTCATACATAATGTTTGTTGTACAATCAGAAATTAAATAAATATGTCTGTTCGATATGACATAAATCACATATCCTGTTTTACTTACTGATTTGACCTGTAGCTCCAATGCAGCAAAGCTCTGTCTATATATACACCAATCAGCCATAACATTAACACCACTGACAGGTGAAATGAATAACATTAACAATCTAGTTATTGTATTACAGTGTCACCTGTCAGGGAGGTGGGATATAGTATGAAGCAAGTGAACAGTCAGTTCTCGAAGCTGATCTGCTGGAAGCAGGAAAACATGCATGCGTATAAGGATCTGATCTTATTGTGATGGCTAAACAACTGAGTCAGGCCATCTCCAAAATGGCAGGTCTTGTGGAGTGTTCCAGGTATGCAGTAGTTAGTACCTACCAAAAGTGATCCAAGGAAAGACAACTGATGAATCACTGACAGGGTCATGGGCACTCAAGGCCAGGACTGTAGTTTAAAAAGTAAATGCTGACTCTGATAGAAAGAGGTCAGAACACACAGTCCACCACAGTAGGAGCTGCACGAGAAGATTCTACTCAATGTCAGGCAAGTGGTGCTAATGTTATGGCTTGGGCGCCCTAAAAAATTAGTGAGTATATGCCCATGCCTTGTGTTTACCATGTTCACCACATCCTGAAATTCAAATGAATAAACAAACAAACAAACAAACAAATAAATAAATAAAGCATAGAAACTTGACATAATCTCACCAAATGAAGCTGTCTCCAAGAGAGAGATGTCACAGCAATGTCCTGTCTGATAAGCCAGCGTTCTCATCCTCCCTGCACCCATCCCAGTGTAATAAGAGTTGACACCTATTTGTGACATATGACTGTATCGCAGATTGCTTTAGGCACGATAGCATCTCCTATCCTTTTTCTGGCTGAGTTGGCCATGGCTAGAAGGAAAGTGTGTGTATGGGTGTGTGGCGGTATACACGCACATGTGCATGTGTGGATGAGAGTGTGTTTGTGTGTTTGTTTGTTAAAGGGACATTCTAGTGCAACCATGAAGTACATACACATTGACTTCTATGAGTTTTCTGTTCTTTTACTAAGTACAGAGGACTATTGTCCAGGGTGATCAGTTCCACACTACGGAGGTTGCAGATCAGGCATTAGGCTGAAAAACGCTGTAGTACTCCTTTAAAGTAGAGCTGAGTAGACCTATAAATGATATGCAGCTCAAACAACAGTCTCTGGCCATTGCATTTATGCTAGGAGCATTGCTTTTAGGGGTAAGAATGATGTCATCCAAATATCACAACATGCCACAGGCAAGTCTGAACCACTTTCAGCCGTGCATAACACATTAAGGCCTGCGAAGCATGCTAGCATGCACTCCTTTTAGTCATGCGCACCTCAGAGCTTATCTATTATCTCCTCTCTACTGCTGTATATGGGTTATTAGAGCTCTAATGATGATGATGAGGTCCACTGAATCATAGCAAGGCGGAGAAGGGCGTAAACAGCAGTGTGTATGAAAGCCATTAGCATGCGGTGCTCCATAGCATGCAAAGCAATCGGAGGTAATTGGACTTTATAAACATAGTGATGCCATTCACGTCAGAACCTTTGTATGCCTAACGGGTTTAGCCTTTGCGTGGGTCTAGCCACGCACATTCACATACACGTACACCTACACATGCATGCAGGCACATACACACAGGCTTATGCACACACGCATATACACACACACACACACACAAACAAGCATTCTTATGCACACAGTCCCATGGAATACATGGAAACATTAAAGCATACTTTACATACTGCATTTACAATATTTATTTATATATTACATTAATATTTATATTTATATCACACAGTCTCTCCTGGAAGTGCAATATACTCCTCCTATGTGCAGTTTTATTAGGTGCAATACTTACTTAAAGCACAATAGGGTTCAAATAGCTGTTTACAAAGTATAGTTATAGTTAATATAGTATATAGTGTAAATAATGTTTATATAGTATATTCTGACTAAAGAGAAATCATATTTTTATTATATTCATTCTATTCTTTTATATTCTTTTAATCGTATTATTTTATTTAGATTTTATTATATATGTGTTTCATATGTGACACAATATGCGTGTGCGCATTAGTGTATATGTGCATATGCATGTACTTGTATGTATATATGTATATATGTGTGTATATGTTAATATATATATATATATATATATATATATACACTATATATATACATAATATATTACGTTACGTTAGATTTTGTTATATATTGCACAGTAATATTTTATTTATATTTTATCTCAGTACTTCACCTCATCTACCGTACCTCACTTCAATACTTGAATAATTTATTATATTGTATTTTGTTCTTTTTATGTTTATTTTTGTATATTTAAGTAGATTTTCTTCTCGCTGCTGGTGTCTGAGAGCTACCAAACAAATGTTGTATTCTGATGCAATTACAATAAAATCTTTTATTCTATTCTTATACTTGGCTTTTCCGTCTGTCTGAGCTGTTGTAACCAACAATTTTCTCTGGCATCAATAAAGTTTTATGAATCTGAATCAGAATATACCTAAGCAGGCACGTGTACACACATACACACACCGAGAATATACACTCACACACATACTATATGGGCCTACACATAAAAATACAAAAATTAGCATCACAACAATGTCAATGGAATAGACTAGTTTAGCCATTGATGAAGTGTATCCTGCCATGTGTCCCTGTGGAGTCTGACAGTGAGAAGCATGTGTCATCTACTTTAACGTCAGATTTGGCTATGAGTAGGTGAAATAAACCATAAATAAAACTGTCAGTTTCATTGTGGGACACAACTCTGTCATCATGGTTTGGTAATTTCCATCTTCAAACACACTGCTTAACCTGGCAACCAACTGAGGTGAACCCGGGGTCTTAAATCATGGAAATCATCAAACTGTAATGGACACTGACCCTAAAGGACCAAACTTGCCCCCTGCTTTTTAGTGTTTTTTTTTTACTACAAATAATTGAACTAATAGGTAAACTACATTGTGCATTAGTTTGCTGGTACAACTACATTTATGTTTGCATAGTGATCATTTTTTTTGCCAGTTTTTTGTATTTAACTACTGAAGCATGAAAGGAAAAGAATTATCTGTAATTTTTTATGTTAGCATTGATTCTTTACAGTCATTGCACTGCCCTTTGACCTCACATCCTTTTGTTTTGAACACTGTGAAAGAAATGGCCTGTTGGAAAAGAATGTTGAGAGGCTGCTCATGAGTCGTATAAACATTAGATTCTGCACTAAGATGTAAAATTATTTGTTTAGATCAGTGTCAAAGCTCATTGTGTGTGCCTGTGTGTGTAATAGAGTGCTATAAATCTGTTCCACCTAATACTTACAGACTCAAATGCTCTAACATTATGTTCTGTTAAAATATATATGCTGAAGAGACGAGCTCCAGCAGGAAGAGCTGGGTGGATCATGTTTGAAGGTGATAACTGAAGCTACATTTTTGCAGTAAACTCTCAGTGGCATTTTGTTGGCATGTGACCTTATTGTGTAGGGCAGTGGTGGCCTAGTGGTTAGGACACTGCTCTTGTGAATTGAAGGTTGCAAATTCAAGTCCTGGCCTGGGTACCATTGAGGTCGCATGCTGCTCCATGTGTGCACATGTGCTGGGTTAAATGCAGAGGTCACATTTCATTGTGGTGCTAATGTGTGCTCACAATGACAAAGAGTCACTTTTGTGTATAGTATTTTGTTATAATTTTGAATCATGTTCATGTTTTTTACAAAGTAATGAAAAATTTACTTGTTTTAAGAAGCCAAACTATATTTCTTCATAGATTTCCTTTTCTGTAGTTCAGCTTCTTACAGGATGATAGAGTTGGTAGCTTGCAAAGGTTTCCTTTAAAGTAGCTTCCTGAACACTGCCTTTTTTTTGTTTTTTTGATCATTGTCAGGGGCAGCACAGTGGTGCAGTGGTTAGCATTGTCGCCTCACAGCAAGAAGGTCCTGGGTTCAATGCCCAGGTTGGTCGCAGGAGCCTTTTTGTGTGCAGAGTTTGGAAGCGCTCCATGTGTTTGCGTGGGGTTTCCTCCGGGTGCTCTGGTTTCCTCCCACTGTCCAAAGGCTTGGGTTGACTGGATACTCTAAAAATGTCTTCTGTGTGTGAATAGTTGTCTGTCTATGTGTTAGCCTACTGTCCTAGGTGTACCCTGCCTTAGTCCCCTAGTCAGCTGGGATTGGCTACGGTTTCCCCGTGACCCGGAAATAGAAACATCAATGTCAGGGTTAATGCCAGAAAACCTCTACTTATGTGATGGGAAAACCCTATAAGTGTTACATGTCAATAAAGGCAAATAACCTTTGGTTCCAGGATTGGCTTGGTAGCAAACTGAACGAAAACGGCAGCTTTAGTTATTGGAGGAGATACATTTTTCAACTGGCAAACATGAACATTTACCGTGGGAAAAGTCCACTAAAAATGAACCCTAACTTTTCAAAGACGAATGATTGAATGGTCCGGTGAAGTCATCGCTTGGATAAGGGTAAAGTGTCAAATTTATCTCCTGCTCATTTCCAATTCATCTTGATCGCATCACTTCCGTATCAGAGGGAATATTCCGCTAATCAGATTTATGATTTATCCCATTTAAATTCATTCAGCCTCTCAGATGGAGCCTGCACATTGTGGGAGTGAGAGAATATTCAAGTGAAAGGGGCCTCAGAGCAATTTATAATCCAGAGAGAGAGAGAGAGAGAGAGGGAGAAAGAGAGGGAGAGAGAGGCACCTGGGGAGAATGACCTCCATTTAAATGAATAAAGATGAGCTCCGTATATATCCCACCACTGTCCCTCCACTAATGATCATCAATTATTAAGAGGCTGAGTTTGTGCTGGAATAATATGGTCATTTTATTAGACTGGCCTCTTATTTGGGCCACCTGTGTCTTTGTAATATTCCGAGGTAAAAGATTTGGGTCTATATTTTATCTGATTATGTGCAACTTAGGGTGTATGAGGTCAACTCTGCCTGCAGGTGGTTTATCATAGATAAATACTACTATCATCCAGAAGCCCCCAACATATATTTGCTCCAGTGTACATTGATTTATACATGAAGAAAGTTATCTGCTTTCATCCACAGACAGAGGATCATTATTTTAGTAAAAAGTACATGTAGCTTTCTTACAGCAGAGTTGGGCTGCCAGTCATTCGCAAGTTTTATTGATATGATATCAATTGTGCAGTTATTTATTTCACAGCACTGTGTACTAACTATAACTTTCTTCATGCCTTACTATTTTACAGCAAGTTAACACCACTGTTTGGTTTCACTGCACCAAATTTGTTTATTCAATGCTGTAACTGACCCCCTGCTGTGGTTAATTTTGATTGAAATGACCAGGACAGAACAGGCTGAAACATTTAATGATGTGTCATAATTATTAGACATGCAGCCAAATGTGAGTAAAGTTTTCAAAAAATCAAGGAAGAGATGTAAAATTATTGTCAGGAGGGGAGATAATTAAGTTTGAAAAGACGTGGTCAAACTTTAGGCAAAGCTTGTACATTTTTGACAAGGGATTACATTTCAGCTGTGAGTGGAAGAAAGGTCTTAGGGTGGAATTATACAACCTATACAGTTCACCTCCAGGAAGTTCTATTGAAATTAGTTCTATAATTTCTTGATAATTACCACTGAAAAAAATAATGGCTGCTGCTATTGGCAACAGGTTTTGTGCTTCTGATTCAAATCTTTCAAATCTATCCAAAAGTAGTCTGTTCACTTATTCCAACAGAAATGCATGCTATTTTTTTGTACTTTAAGCAATATATATGATTGACAAGTGACAAAATTTGGAAGGTTTTGGGTGAATCTGAGACATTTGTGCACTGATGGCAGGCCTGGTTTTCACAAAAGAAGTAAAAAAAATGGAAAAGGAGAGAGAAAGAGACATATAATGACTTAAACAACATTACAGAGAGTTTTAAACAAGCTTTGCAGTCAATTTATGCATCAGAAGGCAATTCTCTGGTTAGAATTATCCCATTGCAAGCTAGTGCTAGTGCAATAAACCATTTCTAAGCAAAATCTGACATTTTGAAGCGTCGTCTTTTAAATCCAGCAACAATGTTTCAGCAACAATCTGTGATCAAAGAGCTTCAGAGAAATAGAAACAATACTATCCAACACCATTCTCCCCTCTCCTGCTGATATGAAGCATATAAGAGAGTCATTGGTGCTCTTTACAAACACAGCAAATGGAAAAGGTGAGGACAGTTTGGTTTGATGTGCAGCTACATCTGGCATGAGGAGGTAGAGAGAGTAACAGTGACCTGACAATGCATTAAATTGTGATCAAAGGAGATGCAAATGTGAAAAGTCTGTCACACAATACAGAAACTAAAAATCACAAAGGCCTGAGAACCCATTCAGAGAAAATGAAGGTGGAAGCATATTTTTTGAACTGAGGAATATAAATTGCCAGGTTGCAAGTTTTAAGCAGTACCTGTCCCATTTCTCACCAGATGCAAAATGTTTTATAAGTGTTTTTACCTTACTGGCCCTTCAATGGTGCTCTTGGTGGATGGGCCCTTGACCCTGGAGCTGTCACCAAGCAGAATGGTTGCTAGTTACAAGTGGGCCAGCACTGCTCCTCACTGGGGGAGCATGTTGTGCTGTTTGTGTGAAAAGCTCTGAAGTTGCCCCCTCATTCTGGGGTTCCCTGAAGGCATACAATGACCTGATAGCTTTAGCTCAAGGGCAATGTTCTAACCACTAGGCCACCACTGCCCACAATGGTGGCACTGGCAACATGGTGACCATTTTGCTACAGTGAGGAGTTAGTGTATAACTAATGTGTCTTGTTTTCATTGTCTTAGATTCAGAACATCAGCTTAGACAGACATAGTCTATTAGCCGTTGCTGATTGGAGTGTTGCAACGGGTGTGGTCTCTCTGATAAGAGACTTCACTTTGTCTTAGAGCCAAATATGACTTTGTCTTGTGAACTGGGAGCTAGATGCATTATAAAGCATTGCAGAGCTCTGATGATCAGCTCTCCATACAGATAAAGTCATCTTAAGTAGGATGTGAAGTGCAGAACCTAGATAAGGACTATTTTCTGATTTTCTTATCCTATGCTTATACGCTCTGAAGGACTGAGTTTTTACTCACATTTTCTCTACCACTATTCCAGACAACAGGACAGTTCCTTGGGCACCTGGTGGATTAGATTTTTTCACTTACTCTTGTCAGCATACAGAGAAAGCCCTAGGCTGATAGATATACACTAGTGAAAAAAGTACATCCCATGGAAATTGTTGATTTTTTAATGCATATTATATATAAGCAAACATTTTTACTCTATTTACTATAACAGTGTTTCCCAACTCCAGTCTTTACGTTTGTGAAAATCTGCTGAGGTCAATGAGGGGTTTTTGACATGAGGTGTTAATAATTATATGACTCAGGTGTGTCAGGACTAGCAACATTCAAAACTCTGTAAAGCCACATGGAGGGAGTGCTGATGACTACAACTGGGAAACACTGAAGAAGAACAGTGCTAATCTCTGCAGGGCTGTGGCTTTGTGGGATATGAGTTTTAAACCTCTGCTCCATATTCTCGTATCCCCCTGAGAAAATCAGTTAAAGCGATTAGATAGATGATTGTGTATAAGTTACAGAATTTGACCCTATGTTTAAGTCTCTCTCTTGGTGTCTGCGAAGCCATGCTGTGGTCTGGCATTCTTCTGCTGAAAGAAGCCTGGATGTCTTGAGAAGAAACATCACCTTGATGGCAACATACTGTATGTTTACCTAATATATGCAATGCTGTAAAATACAGTAACACCATTCTGATGCATGTATACCACACTGGCAGTAAGAGCTAGCAGCTATAAGCCCATTCCACCCCTGCCAAAAAAAAATCAATGCAAAAATATACAGTATGAGCTATTAATGTTCCTAAATATTTTATACACAGAATAATCAAAATGTACTATAAATAATAACATATTTTAAAATTGTCATTATTGTCAATATGTTAATTATGTCATTATACTTGTTCATCAGAAATAAATCTGTGTTGTATTGTACTGTATATTGTGTATCGTATATAAAATTGTACTGAATTAATTATGTTTAGCAATGTTTTATGGAAATTTGTAGTAACCATCATGATTACCCCCCTCTTTAAGCCTGCATAAGTTGTTATACTTGTCACTTTTGGCTGATACACATTAGGTGTGAAAAACAAAGTTAATATATTTACTCAGTTAGGCTACATATATAAAAAATACTAGTAGTTTTTTTTAGCAAAAGCCAAAATGTCTATGCATGTGCATGCAAAAACCACTTTTCTCTGCACATTGGTGTTGTTTGGGTAAATGTGTAAATTATTGCATGTTAAGATAGGATTAAAGTAAGATTATAAAGTCTTTCATTTTCAGGAAATGTTTTTAATTGCATTGTAGATTCAAATTTATTACATATTTTCTCTCCTTTAAACTTTTCCTCTCCCATCTCTTTTCTTTTTCTTGCTTTGCAGACAAATTAATAAAACTGCTCATGGAACTGCCTGGTCCCTCAAGACATCAGCAACGAAGTTGAGAAGACTGTAGAACAAAACATAGCCAAAATCCACTGCAAAAATATGTATAGAATGTTTTAAGGAAAAAATATTTATTTGTGAATGCTGATTCATGCTTTTTTGTTTCTACTTTTGTTTGGCATGTTGTCTGACTACACTGAAAATATCCATGCTGTTGTTTGCTGCTGCCTCTGTTTTTGGAGATAAGGTCAAATGATGGTTTGCATTTATGTAATCTGTGTAATCTGGTGCATTTTCCTTTTTTTCTTGCTGGATGTGCTGGCAGGATGTTTTCATCTCCTCTTTGCCAGACCCTTCTTAGTAAGGTTCATCTATCACCCTATTACCACCCCCAACAACAACGTTAAATTTATATAATCCCTTTCTCAAAAACCCAAGGTCGAGAGAGAAATACTTCTTAAAGAGAAAGGTTTTAAGATCTGTTTAAAATTTACAGAAGGAGTTGCAATCACAGAGGAGGAGCAACAGCACTGAAGGACCGGCGTCCCATAGGGGAAAGTCTGGTACGAGGAATAAAGAGTAAACTGCTGGTGGAGGACCTGAAAGACTGGAGTGGAGAGTGAGACCATGAAGAGCTTTATAGTGAAAGTGATTTAAGTGTGTTTAGGATGACAAATACATCACACACAAAGTGCACCACAACAAAACGTGACCTCTGCATTTAGTCCATCACACATGCACACGTGGAGCAGTGGGCAGCTATAACAGCGCCTGAGGAGCAGTGTAGCAGGGCAGTACCTTGCTCAAGGGTACCTCAGTGGGACTCAGACTGTGAATTGAATATGTGACCTTCCATTCACAAGGGCAAGGTTCTAAACCACTAGACCACTGCTGCCCATAGTGAGGTGAGGAGAAAGATTTTTAAATTAGTCTGGGATGGCAGACTAATTGGCAACCAGTGTAACTGAGAAAAAATGTGGGTGATGTGAGCTGAGTGTCTGGTCTAGGTGAGCAGAGTTCTGAATGTTTTGCAGCTTTTGAAAAGAATTTGATGGCAGATCCATAAAGAGGAAATTATAATGATCTATACAAGACGTAATAAATGCATGGCCCACAGTTTAAGCATCATTATTAGTGAGAAAGGAGCAAAGGCAGGCGACAGAAAACTGACATCAATGATTCAATTTGTGCTGAACTGATTGGCCTGCACCATGACTGTACTATCTGTATGTATTGTATATCTTAATGGCACTTATGGCACCTCTACACCCATTTTCACTTTCTGTATGAAAAGCCTCCACACTGTAGTTTATCATAAAACAAAGAGCTCCTCAGATAACTGGCTGTAAGGTTGCTCTTTGTCCTGTGCCTTGTCTTGTTTTCCTGTGCCATGTTCCTTTATTTAGGATTACATAGCCATGTGTCCCTGTTGTGTTTTTGTAGTCATGTGCTCCTCATGTCTTTTTATGCCCCACTTTAGCTACGCCCCTTGGTCATTGTCCTCAGCTGTGACTTATTTCCTGTCTTCTCCTATGCCAAGGTGTTCTGTGTCTTGTTTTTAGTCTTTAGTCCCTGTGTTTGTACATGTCCTTTGCCTGGTCTGTTTTTGGTTTCTTCTTATTGGCCAAAGCCACATTCAGCTTGTGAAATGTATGATAAATTCTTTTGACAGATACATAACATTTGCTGCATTCTGTATATAACAGTTACCTATGCTTTTTATGAAATATATAATTCATTCAAATGCCACTGTGTTTGGTGTATTAAAAAAGATATTTTACTTATTGAAGTCCATGTTGACCAGTAAACCCAGCCCAATAACAGAATAACTAATATTTTTGAAATAATCTTAAATTAAATAACAATAATATTGTTCTTTAATTTTCCCTTGTCTTTATTCCTTTATTTTCCATAAGCATAATAACCTTCATTTACTCATACATTTAAACTTCATTCTGCCTTAGATGAAACATCTGCCACAAGAAAGACACCTTAGAGGGGCCAAGACTTCATAGGCTAGACTCAGACTTACAAAAACCATGTTGGTTATTTATCCCAATTAACATATTACCCTTTTGTCAGTAGAAATTTGTCAATTTTCTACTGTTGTACAATTGAGAGTATTCCATGTGGTGGTATTACAACCTGGTATGGCAGTTGTAAGGTTCTGGACTGCAAAGGGGGTTTAGAATGGCACAAATCATCACCAGGACCTCTTCAGACAAAGCTGCAGGAGGAAGACATACTGTGTCTAGGTCATCACAGTCTCTTCAGTCTTGCATCCACACTTGCAGTTTTAGGGACAGTTCCTACCCACAAGCTGCCAGGCTACTGCTGAACTGCTGAACTTGTCATTTTAGACTTACTTTCAGTACACCCAAGTGTTTTTTATCTCATACTTTGTCCTATTTTACTATTTTATTCTATTTTATTCATGTTAAATATTTATTTCACTGTGCATTTGAGGGACGCCCAGAGTCCAAGAATTCCATTACCGGTAATGATGGTCTATTGTTATCTGTATAGGAAAATAAACTAGATCATCTTCCTAAATGTAAAGTCTTACATATTAAGCAATACCAAGCATTTGAAATAGCCTCATAAATGTTAACACAACAGAAAAACAGAGATAGTTACTAAAACACACTGTTCATTATAGTCCCAGTTTGCTGAAAGCTTTTGTTTGTTTGTTGTATGGTAATTTCTCTGAAATGTGCAATGATCATATGTTCTGATAGCCCACCATATCCCACCAGAATAATAAGTAGTGTAGAATTTGTCATTTCTTGTTTTGCAGAATAGCATTAGCAATATGTGACGATAGCAAATGTGGTGTCCCAGGTGGAGATTGGTGTCAGATGGTTTTGAAAAAGTTTACTTTTTTTTATTATAAGTGAAAGAGACTATTTGTCATTGTGAACACACCCTGCCACACAAAGTGTACCACAATGAAATGTGACTGCATTGAACCCATCCACATGTGGAGCAGCAGGCAGCTATCAACAACCCCTGGGGAGCAGTGTAGCAAGACGGTACCTTGCTTAAGTGTACCTCAGTGGTACCTGGGCTGTGAATTGACCCTGTGACCATCCGATGACAAATTCCAAATCATTAGGCTTCCACTTTCAGGCATAATTCCAAGACTTACATTTATTAGTCCCATACACAGTTATACAAGTCAGTTCAAGAGAGTGAGCACACACACCTGGAGACATGGACAATGTGGAGCTGGGGGTTAGGTGCCCTGCTCAAGGACTTTTCAGCTTGCAGGGTGGTTCTGGGAATCGAGCCAGTGACCCTTGGGTCACAAACCAACATATCTAAATATTAAGCCATGACTAACCCCCAAATCTGTGGCATATTCTCAGTCTTCCTAATATTAAGTAGGTTTTCATGCTGTTGAAAAAGCTCTGACTGTGGTGCACTGTGTGTTCTGACCCCTTTCTATCAGAGTTAGTAATCACTTTTTAAATCACAGTAGCTCTTCTGTGGGATTGGACCAGACAGGCAAGCCTTCATTAACTCCCTTGGGTGCCCATTACCCTGTTGCCAGTTCACCAATTGTCTTCCTTAGATCACTTATGGTAGGTACTAACTACTGTATACCTTGAACATTCCACAAGGCCTGGAGTTTTGGAGATGCTCTGAGTTGTTTAGCCATCATGATTCAGATCCTTACACTCACCCATTTTTCTTGCTTTCAGCACATCAACTTCAAGAACTGACTGTTTACTTGCTGCATACTATATCCTACCCCCCTGACAGGTGCCATTGTAGTGAAATACTAGACATTCCATGTTATTCTCTTTAATTGTCAGTGGTTTTCAAGTTATAGCTGATAGGTGTATATATTATGTAAGTGCACATGGTCGGGAAATTAAACTAAAAAACGCAACATAAGATAAATGAGAGGCAACTGAGAAAAATATACAAACCAGACAAGGAAGGAGTGAAGAACTATGAATGATAAGGCACCAAAGTTACAAAAAATAAGCCATAAAAGAACATGTTTCTCTCAGAGATAGAGCCTTACTTCCACAGTACTGCCAGTAACAACAGTGCACTCTGTCTTGGTTGTCCTTCAAAAGCTAAAGAGCCCTGAAGTTTTCAACCACACAACATTTTAAGTATAATTACATCATCATCTTATGTAACAATGAAATTGAGAACTTAAACTCTAATTTAGTTCAGAATCACAAACATCACGCCAGCTTATTCCAAAAGGATGGGATGGAGCTCCATTACTCCAGAGAATGTAGTTCTATTGCTCACTGGAATTTTAGCCATGCTACGGTCCTTGCCAGATGACACAGCACAGCTATGGCTCATTAGTGGACTATTAGGAGTCTTGGAGTGTCACTGTGCAAGCTCTCTGGTCTCTGCTCAATAACCCAGCCATATTCCATGTCAGTTTAGTTACTCTCACTGTGCTTTGTCTTTTTAATGTTTTTTATTTTTTTTGGCTGTGCCTGTTGCCTTGCTTTCCGGAACTCAAGTTTGTTGAAGCTGACCTTGTTCTTTGGCCTTTCTAGTCTTTTTGTAATATGCTTTTGAATATTGACATTAAAATGCCTTTTATCTAACGTGTGCCTGTTTTCACCTCACATTACACATAATTTGCCCACCTCCAGCAGGTTTACAATTAACTTCACATATGAGATAATTGTGGTGAGGGCAGCTCACTAAGATTTAAGCTAAGCTATGGAAGATATGTGTTTGTCATAGTCGACTATGTGCATTGACAGTGCATTGCTATTTTAGGGTAATGAAATGACATTGTGCTTTTGACCAACAAAAAAACCATGTCTAAAGTCAGTGGAATATTATTAAACCATATTTAAGCAGCGCATTTAACGTGTGCACAATGCCAATATGTACACAGATACATGCTCAAAAAGCAAAGGTGGGTCAAACAGTTGTGCTCCTGTAATGATTTTCAGTTGGCGCATGAGCAGATCCTGGTGTGCAAGGTATACACACCATGATAATAGCAATCCACCATAGCTCATGCGCTCCTGTCTTTTAAAGAAGAGGTGATGTGCCATTCTGATTGGTTTATTGCATGTTACGCCCAAAACACACCTCTAAATTATTGAGAGTTAGGACAACCTTTTTGTGTCTTGTGCTGGCGCAAAGTCTGTTTTTTTTTCCACCGTCAAAACAGTAAAATGGTTTTGGACACGCCCATAAATGATATTTGTGCCTTAAGCTTTACGCATTGCATTAGAATGTCGAAATAGAGCCCTTGTAGTTTAAAAAATGATTTGAAAAATTGCATGTATGATTAATCTAACTCTAATCCCTTCAGAAGTAAGCCATGCCCTGCTTTTCCCTACTTTAAAAGCATTCACTGCTCCCTTCTGCTTCCAGTTGCTATTAATACATTTAAAGTTCGCAATGCTGTGTATCATGACAGTAGTGTTTGCACAGTTCCGAAAATTGGATTACCAAACAGTCACCCACCAGGTGCGAAGAAAAGGCCGGAAAATGCTATTCCAGCGAGGAGCTTTAGCGACACAAACCAATCTGAGAGGCGTAACAGGCCCATAGCGTGGGGATACAGCCATGACAAGACTGCTGCAGTAATCTAGACTCTCCACAGCAAGAAGAGGTGTGAAATGAGGCCTGGGTCTTCTAGCACTGCAGGGCTTTATGGACCCTTCTGCATGGCCATGGACACACGCTGACACTGCGGGCCTTTTGTGTGTTTGCTATGTATGAGTGTGTATGAGATTAACCTGCTGCTGATTCTCTTTAATTACCATTGCCATTGTGGGATCTACAGCAGAAGGTGGGTGTTTTTTTTTCTTTTTTGATAAAGGATATTATCGTTGGTGCAGTGGTTAGCACTGTCTCCTCATAGCGAGAAGGTCCTGGGTTCGATCCCCGGGTCGGCTACGGGTGCCTTTCTGTGCAGAGTTTGCAAGCTCTCCCCGTGTTCGCGTGGATTTCTTCCGGGTGCTCCGGTTTTCTCCCACTGTCCAAAGGCTGCAGTAGGTTGGTGGGATGATCTAAAAATTGCCCATAGGTGTTAATGTGTGTATGAATGGTTGTCTGTATATGTGTTGCCCTGCGATGAGTTGGCCTCCTGTTCTGGGTGTACCCTACAATAGGCCTGCAGTCAGCTGGGATTGGCTCCAGCTTCCCTGCGACCTGGAAATGGAAGAAACGGTTTAGAAAATGAATGGATGGATATTATCAGTATTTTAAGCAGAACCTAGACTCATAAATTGATATTGTCATATCAAGACCTTATAAAACCAATTAAAGTTAGTTTAACATTACTGAATTAATCTCGCAACATAAACGTATCTTAAGGTCAAGAACATTTTCCCCTCTCTTGGGCTTTGTTTTGAAGATCTAATGCAGTCATCATAAAGTCCAAGGTCCAGCTTACATTTATGGGCGTGTCCAAATCCATTTAGCTATTTTGACAGTGGAAATAAACAGACTTTTGTGAAAAGGTTCCAACTCTCTTAATCATTCAGAGGTGTGTTTTGGGGATAACGTGCAATTAAGTGACTGATTATTTGATATTGTGAACACACCACAACACAGCACATCCATCCACACTCCCATCCATGTAGGAGCAGTGGGCAGCACCTGGGGAGCAGTGCTTGGGGACAGTGCCTTGCTCATGCCTACCTCTGTGATACCTTTACCAGTCAGGGCTTTCAACTGATGACTTTCAGTTTACAAGGGCTACTCCTTAATACTAACACTGCCCTGTAAACCAATCAGAATGGCACATCTATTCATCTTTAAAAGGCAGGGATGCATGACCTATAGTGGATTACTATTATAACGGCACTTTTACCTGGCAAACCAGACTGGTTTTTGATAATGAAACGGACCTGCTTGTGCAAGAAGTGAAAATGTGTGAGCACATCATTTATGGGAGCAGCACTGTTACACCTAAACCTTTGGAGTGTCATAACTGCATTTTAAACATTCAGCAATATATGTCAATAACGATTGCTGGGCACTTGATTCTAAAACACACTGCTTAAATATGATTTAATAGTACTCCATTGACTTTAAACATTTTTTTTGGTTTTTGTTGGTCAAAAGCATAATGTCATTTCACTGCCTTAAAATATCAACGCGCCAACAAAGTGTCCCGCCTCGCCTGATTTAAAAAGCAACACTCCTATGAGTGGAAAATGCACACAAAATCTTTTTTTTTTGAAAACATGCATGTATTGTGTGAAATAGAAGAATGTAACTAGCAATACAGTTTGCATTGTGCTTTCCACTGGTTCAAAATAGGGCCCAGGGTTTTGTAGGACGTGCACATACTGTAGTCAGGTTAAACATTGATGTGACTCTGTCTAAGTATATAAACTAATCAAAGTCTGCACTATAAATGTTTTGATGGAACAGAAAGAAAGAAGATATCTGACCTTACATTCTCAAATGGAGTACAGTGAGCCTGTCTAGATGAATTGCCATGAAACTGCTAACAAAGCATTACAACCACAGGTACAATATAGAACACTGCCATGACATCCAAATAATTCTTGTGAAACAGTAGCAATACCATGGCCCTGGCGTCTTTATGGCACACAAACAATGAATCAAAGCCATGATACCTTTATGGCCATCATCTAAAACGACTATGACCCACTGAGGTGAAGCTGACATTAAATGAAATTGTCGCATCCAGAAGGTCTATATGTCTCTCTTTGTCAGCTGGCCTGGGGTTATTCTGCACTTCACCCCCTCTGTTTCCCTGAGCCTGTGTGTTTATAAAGTCCTTGCCGTGCCTTGCCTCTCTGGCCCTGCCTTTCACCTGTCTGAAAGCCTGAGATCCTTCAGACTTGGAGAGAAGGCCAGAGGTTAATCTAAAAGAGGATGCAGTTCAGCGGACTCTCAGGGTGGACCACTGCAGCCGTCTGGGTCAGAGGCTAAATCCAGCATCAGTATGGAGCCTCAGCCATACCCCAGAAACTCTATTACTGTCATAATGCAGAGATAATATAGTGCGACATAAAGAAAAATGGAAGGCAGGCAGGGGAGATAGACAGACAGACAAATTCAATATACAGACAGATGGATGGATGGATGAATGTGTAGACAGACAGACAGACAGATGAATGACTTGATAGAAGGATGGATAAGTTGATAGAATGATAGATAGATACATATAAATGGATGAGAAGATAGACAGACAGAGGGATGAGTAGATAGATAGATAGATAAATACATAAATACAAATGGATGGATGAGTAGATAGATAGATGTACATTTATTCATTTGGCTGACGCTTTTATCCAAAGCAACTTCCAAGACATAGAGCATGGTAGTGGGACGGTACCTTGCTCAAGGGAACCTCAGTAGTGCCTGGGCCGGGACTTGAACCTGCAACCTTTAGGTCCAAAGGGCAATGTCCTAACCACTAGGCCAC
>JBBPDA010000126.1:25874956-25896992 GCA_037974385.1 Arnoldichthys spilopterus | reverse complement strand
TACAGAATAAAGGAGTGCTGGTATAAATGAAATATATAAATAATAATAAATATTAAGTTTGAAAACAGGGTTTCAATTAAATAAATCCAGCTTGGCTGCAGATACACATATAACATTACACTAATATGCTGGTCATGCAGTGTCACAGGTTTCTAATTTGATAGATTTCTAATTAGTTAGAAACTGCAAATACAATTTAAGAATTTTAGATGAATGCTGCCAGATACAAATAAATAAAATAGAACTCATCATGTTAAAGAAATGGGTTAAAAAATAAAGCCAAATGACAAAAATATCATGCAATAAATAGACAATAACACTATATAATGCAAATTTAAAACCTTCTTAAATATTTTTAAAGCATAAAAATGTCATTTAGTGAATAGTTTGTAACGTTTCCTCCACATTATTGTGTATAAAATGACAAAAACAATATTTATATTTATAGCGATTTAGGCCACAACGTGACTGGTGCTCTGAAATTCTTCAGTCTTCAATCTTCTGTCAACCTAACAGCTCTAACCTGTCAAGGCATAGATTCCATGCTGTAAAGCACTGTGTTCTAAACCCTTTCTACCACTGGCAGCATAATCTTTTTCACTGATTTGTGCAGTAGCTCTTCTGGGAGAATCAGTACAGGTGGGCTAACCTTTGCTCCCCATGTGCATCAATGAGCCTTGGGTGCACATTACATGGTTGTCCTTCATTGGACTACTACTAACCACTTAATTCCAGGAACAACCTGTAACACCTGCCATGTGATCATCACAATCTGGCCCTTGTCAGAGTCACATTCTTCCTGCTTTCAACAACTAGACAGGTGCCATTTTAATGAGTTAATCAATCTTGCTCACTTCACCTGTCAGTGGTTTTAATGTTGTGGATGATCACCAGCCAAAATATTTTTTTGTCTTTTTCAGAAATAATTATGTTCAAGCACTTTTGGGGGCGTGGTTAGTTCATGTTTGTGTTTGTGATAAGAAAAGAAGACATTTAAGTATTGAAGTTATGGCATACAGTCTTTTTACAGTTTTTTGGGAAAAAATGCATTTGTACCATGTTTTCCTTTATCATTTTTTTGACATTAAAACAAATGTGCATTTCCCAGTCTGTCAGGAAAGGATGAATCTGATGTAAATGTAATTCTTTGTGTATCTCACTATGTAATGAAATGTGCAATTCAATAGTACATTTAAATATTATACCAAGGTAAAAGTAATAACTCTCTAATTTCTAAGAGATTAATGGTCAATTCACCACAATATGTCTTCCATCAAGAAGTGAGAGTTAAAAAAAAAAGTTATTTAATAATAAATCCATGGCCCCAATACTACATTGGCACTCATGAATTAATTGAAAGAATTCGTGGAAGCATTCATAACAAATGTCAAGCCTATATCCCAAGTGACCTCAGAGTTGATGTACTGGATAGGCATTTAATACTGCAGAGGCATGGGCAGTGGCTGGACCCATTGGTCTGTGCAGACTGGGGTGGAATGCTAATCATTGCACGGAAGATCAAAGTTTGTGTTCCCTTATGAATTAAAGAGTATGACCCATCTGTGCAGGCTTAATAAGGTCCTACATGGAAAAGAAGGGAAACTAGAGTTAGCACCGTCCCTTGGGGTGGACTGGCAACCCTGCACAAGTGGAGAATGCCTTTTAAGGTGTCATATAGAAAGCTTTCTTAAATAATAAGCCTGTGCTATCAAGGAAAACCTTATTTCATTTGGCAGTGTACCTGACTGTGTCGCTCCATTGTTTCCCATTAGATAAAGGACATACCTCATTAATACGGACAGCAAATGAGCACCATATGTTAAATTAGCACTTAATCGAATTGGCCAGTTTTTATTGTTTTTTATCAAGCAAATGCAGATACTTCATTCCAAATTAGGTCCCATAATTCTTGTATTGTAATGCACTGGGCATAGCAGCCTCTTGAGACAGTACACTTTTTTAAAAATAAAGTTCCCTATTGACCACCAGAACAAAAGGAGCTTTTCCAGTGCATTAATAATCACAGCAAAATCATTTCTCCTTCCTTTATCTCCACACAATGCAGGAGCTTAATTTCATTTGTTTCCATTGATTTGATGTTCGCTTCAAGAGTGAGGAGGTGTGCATTCAATAACCGGTATTGATTAGATTCAAATGACCTTGTGGACACAAAGACCTCGCTCCGGAAAAAACCTTGTAATTGCGACGGGGGTGAAAAAAGCCTCATGGGCCCGTGGAGGATTCATATGTTAATAGAAAATCAGGTGGACGGGGCATGCTGGGCTTTAAGGTCTGACCAAAGAAGTCTCAGAGCAGCACTGGACAGATGGACCCAAGCCTTTAATGAAAGTACACCTGGTGTGGCTGGCATGGCTCTTTTCAGCAGGCTGTAATTAATCTTTGCACTCATATTCACAGTCTCTGGGCCCCCCACCAAGCTGGATCGCTACCACCATAACAGCCTGCCTAATGACAACGCTGCGGCAGCCATGTTGTGAGGGGGAAGTCATTTATGAACACCTTGTGACCTTTAACCCTTGCAATGGTGCTATTCCCATTGACATCGCCACATTAACTGCAGCCAAGAGGGCCAGATCGCAATGAATGGAGAATAGCCATGAACACAGAGGGACGCACAATAAATTAGCCGAGGGATACAAACCCACAATGCACTACAATATGCCTGAACTAGGTAATAAAGTAATGGGATAATTACACCCTAAGCCAGGGTTCGGAATTAATAACATCCAATTACTCTTGTGTTTGGTGTATGATTGCTTTGCCATCTATGGTACACATTCACTATTTGCAAATTGTTCCATTTTCCAATTGCCCCCAGCTAATAAAATATGAATGATACATCTCTTCTTACCTTATCAAGAATTAGGCGGTCCTGAGTCACAGAGAACCCCTAAGAAAACTCAATGATATTAATTGCAGTATTATTTTTATAAGATATAAGTACAAAGTCTGACTTCAATACCCACTGCCAGTGCTTACACTGGTGTTGGTGGACTTAAAAATAAACTCTAGAATAACTAATAGGAAGTTTACAGTTATTACAGCCCTGTAAACTATCAATATCAGATTTATCATTAGTTCAATTGAACAGTACTAAATTGGGGAGCAAAAACACGGCTATACAATTCCCCAATATCAGACATACAGGGCTCTATTTTGACAACCTAATGAAAGATGTAACTAACATTTATGGGCGTGTCCAAATCCATCTTGCTATTTTAATGGCAGAAAAACAGACTTCGTACCAGGGCAAGGCATAAAAAGGTTGTCAGATTGTCCTAACTCTCTTATTTATTCAGAGGTTTGTTTTGGGCTTAACATGCAATAAACCAATCAGAATGACTCATCACCTCATCTTTAGGCAGGGGTGCATGAGCTACGGTAGATTGCTGCTATAAAGCCACATATACCTGGCAAACCAGATCACTTTTTAACCAAAAACATGGACCTGCTTGTGCACAAAATGAAAATGCAGGACCACATTATCTATGGCTCCACCTCAGCCTTTCGAGGTGAAGCAGGCATGGGCTGAAGCTATCAGCAGGTGCCAACAAAGCGCCCACACACCTCATTAAAACAGCGTCACTCCTATGAGCAGAAAACATTTTAAAAAATGTTATTTTGTAAATGTGTGTGAATGGCATAAAAATAAGAAATGCCAGTATAAAACTAGTAAAACCACTTCGCGTCGCACTTGTGCAAAATAGGGCTCATAATTTCAAAGGTGCCATTGAAGGAAACTTCTTTATATATACCAGTGAGCCTGGAGTACGACATATTTAATATTTAAAGGGAGAATTCTCTCTTATCACCAGTAATAACTGTGACTTGCAAGGGTTAAACTATGAGAGCTGTACCACATAAGTCTCGGAACCTCTTAAAGGTCAAAGCACGAGACATGGAGGAATATAACTTTGTAATGATTAGCAATAAACCGCTGATGGATATGACACTGTTCTTTTCCCACAATGCAATATGGGACTGAGAAAATCAGCACAAGTGTCATGGAGGATACATATTGCTTGTCAAGAGTCATTTCAATTGCTGTGTGACAAATCAGTCATAGCAGCTCAGAAATAAGCGTGTATCATCTCAGGCCATGGAGGGAGATGCCTTGTACGGAGACAGCTCCTTGTCTTGTCACATTTTGCTGAGAGTGGCTTTGGGAGACGAGGCTATGAGGACTGAGTCTTGGAGATTACTCCCCTCCCCACCACCACCACCACCAGCACCTCCCAACAGCTCATAGAGCCCATCAACTGTCACTCAAGCCTGGCACAGTGGAACACGGGTGACAGGCCCGAGTTCCCAATTGCACAGTGGAGTCTCCTCGTTTCACATCTCACACAGGCCAGACGGCCCAGCTTCTCCGAGCACCGGCTGGAGGTGTCAAATGGCCACCACTGTGATATCAACAGGAACTTCAGCACTTCCAGCGTTTTGACAGTGACAGATCAGATAGGAGGAAGAGAGGAGTTTCACAGGTGAGGGCAACCCAAAGCCTAAGCCACAGGAAACCTCCCTATCTTCATTAAGAGTCATTCTCACAGGTCAGTCTTGTCCAGCAGACATTAAACTGCCACTCACACAGTCATCCCCAAAAAGATGGACTGTTGAAAGTGGTCCAGTTCCAAAGAACACTTTCTACAGCCTTTTCTTAACATAGTCATACCTAAAAGTTGGAATAGTCATGCTCAGATTGCATAGTCTGTTGTTTTATTAAAAAATACAACAATAAGCCATTAACATTAACACCACTCACAGGTAAAATAAATAACATTGAGTATCTAGTTATTTTATTATAATGACACCTGTCAGGGTGGGATATATTAGCAGCAAATGAACAGTCAGTTCTTAAAGTTGATGTACTGGATGGTGTGTAGGGATCTACATCTTCAGAGCATCTCCAAAACAGCAGGTCTTGTGGAGTGTTTCAGGTATGCAGTAGTTAGTACCTACTGCTGTAGTTATTCATCTACTGGTGAATCGGTGACAGGGACATGGGCACCCAAGACTCACTGATGCAAGAAGGGAGTAAAAAGTGAATGCTGAATGCTGAGTGAGTTTTGCACATGACTGTATTCACACTTCATCTACAAATGTGTCTTAGACACTGTTGCAATGTAAACACTGGGGTCCCAATTTCTTGGATAACTGAATGTGCTCTGAGTGACTGAGGTTGCAACTCTTGATTGACTTGATCCTTGTGGGGTTTGAGGTTCCTTCATTGGACTGGCAAAATATAGATCAATTGGCTTTATTAGACCTGAACCATGACCTTGTGTGTAAAATCCTCCTGATACATGACATAGGTAGAAAAACATCACTGCCACTGGATTCACAATCTGACCGCACAATCATGGGATATATCCGGTCCCCCAGAACATTCAATTAGCTGCATGTAAATGAAATAAAGTTTTTTTTCAAGTTGATGCCAAAGAAAAGCTTCAGGCAATGTTTTTGATGCCATGTGAACGCACATCTGACTGATCACAAGTCATGAAAGCCTGTGTGGATGGTCTGATTCGCTCCAATGAGCAGAAAAAACAATATGCATTTGATCTGCTCTCATCTAACATCATAAACGTCAGAAAAACACTTAATTCCGACGTCCGTGTGAACAGAGCCTTAAAGAATGTGGAGAAAATTTTTCCTTCCTTGCAACAAGACTATGATGGTTATTAGAGGCACCACGTGATGTTTTTTTCAGTATATGCTATGCAGTGAATTTGCAACAAATCAGTTAAGGCATAAGCTCAATTACGCAACAATAAATTACACTCTGTACACACCCAACAGTGTAACTAACATGCATACAAAATAAATAAAATTTGATATGACTAACACAAGACACCAACACTCTGCTACCAAGAGCATTGCACAGTTTTGAGGTGTCAAATCCTTTCAGGGTGAATCTATGGCTGCAAGTCAGCTGAAGGGCATCACACTCATGTAAGGGAATTCCGATGAGTTGTTTGCAGGGGCTATTTATCCTCTTGTGCTCAGAAAGCACTGAATAAATCCTTGGCTATGGAAAATCCTTCATACATTCGAGCCACCAAAAGTATTAGATTAGATACATCAGGTCCGGCCATTTTGAGAAATCGTTTCCCTGACGTTGCAAGGAAACACTCTGAAGGTTAATGTTCTTCCAGTCAAACACAATTACACTGCCAGTCTGCAGGACGTGGCGGAGGGAAGGAGAGTGCTGCCGGCCCACTGGGAAGACAGAGACATTGAGCTAATGACCCTGCCTCATTGGGAGGACATACGGACAGTGGTCAACAGTGTGAGCATGCTCAATGGGCCTCCTGTGGCTGCTCTGCTAGAAGTCAGGAAGAACATGCTAATGCAGAAAGAGGAAGGTGAGAGAGCCTAGTATGAGCCCGTAAAAGTTAGAGCAGTTAGATGTTTTTGTTAACTTATACTTTAGTTATATAATTGAACTGTAATAATTTATAATTTATATGAAAAATCAAATTATAGGCTTGCTACTGAAGCTGAGCCTGATGCAGCCTAAAAGACATCAGATTTTGGTTTGGGCTAATTATTTGTGGGGTCATGGTCGGGCCTGGTATGTTTTTAATGAGTGATTTTTTACATAGTAGATTTTGCAAACCCGTTGTTTGCAGACACACACACACTCACACTTTCTTTCTTGTATCAGCTGTATTTGGAATAACCAGTTTGAGTTTAATAAAGTTTGAGGAGTGGACCATTGTGCCCTTCAATGAAACCATGGGTGATGAGAGCGGTGCGTTGGGTTCACTGCTGCCAACTTAATGACTGTCACTGGATTTAGCCACTTTTCAGATCCCGTTGCTCCTTATTTTTTGGGGCACATCTCTCTCTGCCCTGCTTATGCTCTGCTTCATATGTGACTGAGTGACAGATGTGCGACTGGCTGCATGTCGAACTGCTTACCTCTATTAACCCACTGGTGGGCAGTGGTAGCCTAGTAGTTAGGGTCTTGTCCATGTGATAGGTGAGGCACAGGTTCAAGTTCAGAAACCCCTGAGGTACCCATGAGCAAGGTAACATCCTGCTACACTGCTCCCCAAGCACTGGTGATATCTGCCCACTGCTTCCTGTGTGCATGGGTTAAATGTAGAGGTCACATTTCATTGTGTGATGGGGTAAGTTCACAATGACAAACAGCAAATAATGTGCTTGAGGAGTGTAATATGTAAAGTGTGTAAGTGTGTTGTTTCAGATGGAGCCTATATGTCTAGACTATGTACAGGAGTTTTTGTGCAAATTAAGCAGCACCATTCTGGCTGGGTGGGGTCTTGAAGCCATGGATACAGGTCGGGTTCAGGCTTCAATTTCATAACTTTGCAGAACTTTAATTTAAATGAGAAAAACTGCTGTTTATTGTAATTTGATCATTTTTTAACCTGTCACACAGTCTAGGCCTACTGACACCGTCACAGTGCATTTCTTCCCTTCTGTATTCATTTACACATACACAACAGCTAGTGTGTCATGACAGAAAATGCTGAACAGAAGGAGAATATTGCCATCCCAAACAAAAAAGGAACATTTACAGGCGAGATATGGGGGTGAATACATCTGAGTGAATAGAAGAGTTTCCTTAGTTGGTTGGCACTTCAAAAAAGTACATTGAAATGGCCTTAATCAACAAACACATAAACATATCTCTAAAATCTGGGTTAGCTTCAAACAATTGTAAGCTTATAACCTGTCTTAGTGTTCTATTTTGACTATGTAACACAAAGTGCAAGAGCCAACTAACATTTATGGGCTTGTCCAAATCCATTTTGCTGTTTTGATGTTGGCAAGAATCAGACTTCATACTAGTGCAAGGACAAAAATTTCTTAATTATTCAGAGGTGTGTTTTGGGTGTAACATGCAATAAACCAAGCATGAGCTATGCTGGATTACTATTATAATGGAATGTTTTCCTGATAATCCAGATTTTTGAAAAGGAAACAGACCTGCTGGTGCATGAAGTGAAAATGTGTGAGCACATCACTTACAGGAGCAGCACTGTTCAACCAAAACCTTTTGAGTCCCCTTTGAGCCAAATGTTTTTCCGTAACAAGCGTCATGCAACTGGATGGTACTAAAACATGGTGCTTAAATATGGTTTAATAATAGTCTACTGACTTTAGATGTGGTATTTGTTGGTAAAAAGCTCAATGTCATTTCACTGCCTTAAAATAGCAAGGTGCTAACAATGCACCTAGTCACACCTCATTTATATAGCACAACTACTTCAAGTGGGAAACACACTCAAAATGATTTGTTATTTGGAAAACATGCACACATGGCATGAAACTTAGGAAAAGGGTTGTATGAAAATCACTTAATAGTATCACATTTTCCATTGGTGCAAAATAGGGCCCTTAATTGCATGCACATGATTATTTGTGGACAGAAGTGCATTCATATATCAATACACATTGCTGGTGCTTTAAGGAAGCTCGGTATCACTGAAAGAGTAATGTTACAGGAAAAGGAAAAGGTGCTTTTTGTATGTAAATGTGTTGAGATTTCATTCCATTTAATATTCTGCTATTTCTGTTGGTTCATTCATGATGAAATGTTCCCAGTTTTGCAGTGTAGAGTTGTAAGAGGCAAGCTACATGCAAAGAGTAGCTTTATTGGGGCAAAATCAACAGTTAAACTCTTCAAAGTAGGCAGAGATCAAAACATAGGTGGGCATAAACTAGGCAAATTCATGATCCAGAAAAAGAGCCAGGAACTAGAACACAAAGAAAAAACGTTAAGACAACACAGAATTATAGCATGACTTTGCAAAAGCAAAGCCAAACACAGGGGTTGTTTGTGCAAGCGATATAAACTGTAGCTGTATGTGTTTAGGAGAGGGCTGAACCAGGGAAGAATTAGAGCTGGAATGAGCCAGTAAAAGAGATGTTGATTTTCCTAAGGGAGGATAATTATGACATATGTTAAATGATGTATCAATAACTTGGCATTCTTGTACATTGCACAATTGTAATATGGATTTTTAAATTGAAATACATAGTCATTTTGTGAAATCAGGTATATGCCTGAATTCAGTGCTATAATGCAATACTTACTCTGAACTCAGTAGGAAGCATTGGGAATTTCTTTAACTAGGAACACTTTTAGCCTACACCCTATCAACATTGATATCATTTCCAGCACATTTTTGTTTATGCCACCAGGTAGGAAGTGTGATAGAAATTACTGTGTTGGAAATTACTTTTCTACGATATTTGAGAAAAACAGGCATGTACCTGGACAAATTAGCAAATTATTGATTTGATAGCTAGCATATGGTGCATATAAAGCATTATACCTTAAAATGAAAAGCAGGTAAGTACAGATAACAAGGGTGGCTTACTTAGTAAGTGTTGCATTGTTTTGCTGTACATACTAGTTAAAACTATTGATCACCTGTAATACCCGTGCAATAGTTTCTATAATTACCTACTGTGCAATAACAATTACTCACAATCACTTATTTCTGCTACATCCTAATATGTATCATCACTTTGTGTTGTTTTTTTCATCCCACAACCATTTATTTATCATCACTCTGCGGACTGCTGCTACATCTTTACACTTTTCACACATAGCCTTTTTCTTATTTTTTCTTATATATATTTCTATATTTCTTGTATTTTGTCTTGTATTCATTGCTCCTTTATTTATTCATTTATATTTTATCTATCTATCTATCTATCTATCTATCTATCTATCTATCTATCTATCTATCTATCTATCTATCATACCTTTTACAGTGTACTTTAATATCCAACATGTCAAGTAACTGGCAAATATTGCTTATGTAAGTAATTTCTACATATATACCCATTAAATACTACAGGTGTAAATCACAAGTTTCAGCAGGAGTCAAGCCTACATCGATTACTTTAGCCAACAATTCAATCATGTTCAATACTTTAAAATTTAATGCATGAATGTATGAATAATGAAATATGATGAAATTGTATAACAATCTGCTACATTACCATGAACTCAAACATTACAAAGTACATTGTGAGTATTTTATTATTGAAAGGTCAAATACAGTCTTGTCATAAGCAGAAGCAGCTTCTCAGAACAAAACACTGCTCACAGTAAAATGAAAAATGAATTGTGGAATGAACACACACATTGATTTTTATGTATCACATTGATACATTGGATCATGCCCTATTTTGGATGATACAGATCTATACATTGTTACATATCTATTAAATACTTTACCCTATTGAAACTGGAAGTCAGAAGTCATGTTCTAGGAAAAATATCTGACTAATACAAAATATTTACATTATGTGGAGTTACTGAATTTCTTTTTGAAGATCATTTCTTCTCATCTTTAATATGTTTATTTATAAGTGTTTTGTTATTTGTTTTTTTTCATGACAGCAACATTATTCAAATGAGAATTTCCAATCTGGAAGTTCTGTATATAGGAAGTACTCTGAAGTCCTCCCTACCAAAACATCCAACGGGAAAGAAAAGACAACATTGACTATTTCCCTGCTTATCTGAGCAGGTCAAAGTTGCCATTGATTGCCCCCTACGATTGTATGTCCATCAAGCAGTCCGACCATGCTGACATCCCTGATCACCACATAGGACTTTCCCCTACAGCTCCAGCATCTCCACCTCTAGGCCCTATCGATCCAGCCTGCTGTGCCTCAGGCTAACAGATCACTCACCATGATGCCTTTTATGTTACAAAAATTAATTGAAAGAGGGGAGCCTTATAAGAGTTAGAAAGTAAGCAGACTTCAGCCATGCCGGCGGGATCCCAACTGTGATAAAACTAGCCCAGGCCTGAATCACGTTAGGCCCTGAGGCAGGGGGATTATAGAGAGAGAGACATATCCCACTGCTGACACCGCTAGCCCCCAGGACCACTGGCCAGGACCACTAATCCCCATAAACTGGCTACAGCGTGTTGGCAGATAAACACAAGGGGTCCGCATCCTGCCTGTATCAGCTTGCGACCCGCATTGCGCCACTCTCACACACGCAGGCAGAGGGGGAATAATTGCATCCATGAGGGTGCATAAATTAGCGCCGGCTAGTGCAAATCTACAGACTTTGATGTTGGATCAGGCCTCTTCAAGTTGCGAGTTGGGAAACGAAGCCCCAGATGTGTTAGATTGATGAGCAACACCGGGATAAACTGTGATTTCCATTCCATCATTGTCAATAAGCGTCTGATTCCTGGGGATAAAATTGCTGGAAGGAATTTATTACGCTAATAACAAACAGTTTGCATGACAGGCCCATGCCATGTTGGCACGTTGGCGGTTTAGAAAACATCACCTTTCACACTGGCTGGATTTATGAAATGACGGCAATGCTTAAGTTGAAAAACAAGGGTTATAAACAGAACATTCCAATTAACCTCTCAAACTTAACCAAGCAAATCCATGTTTGTGACAAAAAGAAACCTTGGGAAAATAAAAGTGTCAGTGAATAAAAGAATGTAGTCAATGAGGAATGTGAACTGCAAACTCTACAAGATATCTTTTTTTTTCTAATAAATGCATTTGATATCAAAGTAATCCATAATTACACATATTGTACATATTGATGTGCACAAGTAGCACTTCTATGTGGGAAGTTTCTGCCATTCAGTGCTGAATGTTACCAATTTCTCTCTGCAGCAAAACGTCTTTTCAATTCACTTTCCATTTGCCTCTTTTTTCCCCTGAGATCGTTCACATATAGACAATTCTCACAGTCTGAGGATTTTGTTTGCTTTGGGATAGAGATTTTTTTTTGTCCTCTCCATTTTGGTCAATTGGTCTTAAGATAAAAAGAGCTTAAAAAGATTATCCCCTAGGCTTGCATGCCATTATCATTAATCAGTGGATATTGACTGCGCTGTCCTTTTACATTTCAAGTTCTGACCTTGGTTAATTCACATATCCTGCCCAGGCAGCGCACACACACTCTTGAGAAAATTGAGCAAGCCTCAACGTTGCATTGCACTGTGCCAACCTTGCACACGAAATCGATTCTCAAACAAGGCACTGCTTTCTACACCTCATGACTAGCAGATAAACTCACTGAATACAATTAAAAACAGCAATGGTTTCAAAATAAGTGATAATGCTTGTGAACGTAACTGATCATGTTTGGGATTTTTCTACACTTCATTGTTTTGTAGGTGGTAAAAAAAGGCTGAACATTGGCAGCCAGAGAGGTCAAAAGGCTCAATGTTGAAAACTTACCTTCACAGACATCTGACCATGACTGACCAACCCGAGTTACACTACAGGCTGCCTTATGCAACTCAAATGTAGGACATATTGCTAGTACTTGCCCCTGTTTGTACCCTAAATATTGTAGGTGTTTTGTGTTCATGGCTCCATGTGAGGGTGCTGGTCATTGATTTTAAAAAATAGATAGTGTGGTTTACAGTGGTCAGATCACTGCTCATTGACTATAAAAAGTGACCCACTGAAATGTTTTTATCCAAATGTGCAAATCATTACTATATTCATAAAATCACTCGAATCATTAGCATATTTGTACCTTTATTCAGGCAAATTTTCCATTACAGCTTTCATTTTTCTACTGTTTTCTAAAAACACTGAATAACTAGAAGCAATATTTCTTAGAAACATTTTTACTTACATTAAGGCTTTTACTTACTGTGTATGCAGTTGATCTGCCAAGACATATTGGGTCTCTGAAGTATGTTCAGTTTTACACTGGAGCTACAACACTAATGCAGCTAAACAGCATTTACCTGAGTACTGAACTAAAGTACTTTTTGGAGTATCTGTACTTAAGTATCAACTTTTTGGAAACTTTTGGCTTTTACTCCTGTGATGATTGGTTTAAGGAAGCAGTTTGGACGCAAGCATTCTATTTTTAATTTGATGATCCAAAATCCAAAGTCAAAAACAAGTTTTAGGTCAACAGGGAGAAACAGGAGCAGCATGGGGAAACAAAAATCAAGGGCAAGAACCGGTAAACTGGAATGTCCGAGGCAAAACACTAAGCAGGATCAAAAACAGGCAAGGTGCAAAAGCCAGAAAATACACTAAGAGAAGAATCGAAGCTCAGCAACGGGGCTAACACTCACTACGGGCTTTTGACTTCACTACTTTTCTGTGAAGGTTCTTGTACTCTGAAGCAGATATTTTCTTTTCTAAAGTGCAATAGGCCAAAGTGTGTATTCACATCAGCATGGAAACCAGTTGGGATAGAACACCAGGTCCTGTGAGAATCTACTGCTAACGCATAGTAATAGTTACCTAGCAAAAATGCAGATTTAACAATATCGACTAAAGTCAAGTCAAGTCAAGGCCGTGAACCAGATTCTTCTAGCTGCTTCAAATTTTAGGTGATTCTGTATAATAGAAATTAAATTAACCAAGCCAACAACATTATGATGTGTTTATCCCTTTAACACAAGGGTCTATTTAACTATTGAAGCTATATACCATCTTTTACAGAGGAGGCCTGGATGTCAGCTGAAAAACAACAATTTTTCTTTTAAAGTTTTCATTTACTGTTGAATACTTAAGTATTTTTTTAAACAAGTACTCTAACTCAAGTAAACAAGTTAACATTTTATTGAACATCTTTCATTTGTATTTGATCACAAGCATCTATACTGTGACTCAAGGAATGGAGCTGCGTACACCAATTCTTGAAGTACCAGAAGAGGAGCAATGTAGCAGGACAGTATCTTGCTAAAGGGTACCTCAGTGGGGAACAAGGGCAAAGTCCTCACCACTAGGCCACCACTGCCTGGTGATAAATGTGTGATAAAATACAAAAAGAAAAATTACAAGAGGGTCATAAGCACTTTAGAATCCTTCATGGTTAGAGTTAACGGCTGGCTGTCTCAAGTAAAGCCATTGTTTGTGAATGTGCTGCTCTAAATCACTGGCTCTGTGGCTCAGGTGTCACACAGGTGTGTGGAACTCACCTTACCAGAAATAACTGTCCCTTTTCTTGGGGGGTGGCTGGTAAATTTCTGCCTCTTTGACAAAGTTGTATTTAAAACTTATCAACTTCAGATAAGAATGACATAGAAACATCATTCAAATTGCAAATTTATCAAGACAGGGCTACCATGGAAAAAACAATGGCTTTTTAGCATTCAACACCACAACTCTATAGCATTTTTATATATTACAGTAAGTCATACAATGTGAAAAGATGTACTATATTGTCGCGGTCCAGAGGAATGCAGTTTTATAAAATGTATCAATTTTTCTTTTTTTTAATATTTATTTTTCTACAACACAACAGCTGACCTTTACATTGTGTGAAACGTTAATGATAAGCCAATAGAAATGCTCTAAAAAAGTAATGAAAGTTTTTACCTTCTATAAAGTTACAGTTTTGGAGAACAGGGCCAGCCCTGACAATGTTGAAGCCTTAGGCGAGCTTTCCAGAAGTGTCGGTGTGACTATGTTAGCAAAACACTAATAGATGGAACAAACAGAAGAGACACTACACTAAAAATTAAAAAAAGAAATGAAAAAAGGACAGAACTACTGGTTGGGCTGCCACTCCTGTTGGCGCCGGAAGTAGGTTCCCTGCTCACCCGACTACTACACAACTAAATGTGAAACAGAACTAGTAAATCTCAAAAAATGAGAGACAGATTTGTTTTTTTCTTTTCTTAAAGAAGTAAATATATTGTAGAAGCTGCAGGCACAAATCACAATGTAAAAACACCCGTTACATTCAAGGCCAATGAGGAGAACCGCAAACTCAAGTCCAGTTTACATGTAGCAGTAAATTCCCTTACAAGTATTGTAAAAGAAAATTCCTTACGCTTACGCACATGGAACTGTGCCATCCGGGGTCAGTACTCTGCTGTTGTCAACCCAGCGTTGGCTAGGCCGTTAAACCTCAAGCATCTTCGGTAGCTCGAGGCACTAACAGGTAGCGTGAACTCCCTCGTGGGCTGTCGTAAGGAACCACAAACACTCTGGTAACTCTGGGCGCTATCAGACAGCCCCTCTGTCAACAGAAGCTATGATTTGCTATAAAACACTTAGAGGTTTGCTAACCGACAACTAGTGTCTATGTTAGCTTACATATACAGATAGATACAAATGCTTAATATCACCCAATCTTCGCACTCTCACCGGGTTGAAAGGAAGACTGGGTTAAATGATATCTTTAGTCATACACTCTGTGATTACAAGTTTTACTAGCACATACAATGCTTCTTAGTGATGGGTTGGTCTCCTGTCCTGGGTGAACCTTGCTTTGGGCCCATAGTCAGCTGGGACTGGTTCCAGCTTCCCCCCGACCCGAAATGGAAGCGTTTTGGAGAATGCTTGGATATTGCTTGGATATAATGCTACTCAAACTTAAATAAAACCCAGAGCCAAATAATAATTTAGTCTATGAAAACCTATAACATTAGCTTTGTCCACCACATGTAATCCCAGTAGGTTCTAGAAAAACTCAGAATATTAAATGAGAATAGATAATATATTTGCATATACAATGTTCATCATGGCCATCCTCACACATAAAATGATTTAACCCTGGGCTACAATTGTCAGGTTTAGTTGGTGATGAGTAGAAAACAAGCGCAATGCTGGGATGAAGTAAGAGATGAAGGATTTAATAACAGAAATACTCGATAAACACAAAACAAGAAACAGGGCTAACAAAACTAAACGGGATACAAGATACACAGACTGGTTCGACGACAAGAAGTACGTAAACGAGGGACGCGACGAGGACATTAAACACAGGGGTATTTATACTAAAAAGAAATTGACAACACCTGGGAAACACGAGCTGATGACTAGACTTTCTCTTGAAAGCTCTTATTTGTAATGACGAACGAGTGTTTTTCCCTTATTCTAACAATCCCCGTCTCCTAAGCTAGGATTGGTCAGCACTGTCCCTCTAACTGCGCTTGGATTGGGTTAGAAGTTCATATTTACAAGCAGCTTACCAACCAGCTTCCGGCAAGCTGCTTCTGTGTCTAAACATTTGCCAATCCTGGCGCAGGGGGCAGGCCTTATCTGAATGTAGGATGGGCAGCATATAGCACTAATGAGTTGAACTCTCTCTAGTCACGCTTATGGGGGATGGAAAAAAAACGTTTACCAATTTTCGTTGCCCTCCAGTCATTTTGCACCTTAGGAAACTGCCTATACCGCCTATGCCATGGGATGACCCTATTGGAAATACTTGCTTTTCTTGAGGTGTGATGATATTTGGGGTAAGGAGAGCCTTAATAAATAGGTAAATCTGAATATCTTGCCACAATGTTCTTTTTTGAAATCTGAAATGAAACATGACACAGATAAATAACACTACAAATGCACTGATCTTCACAGCCTCTGATATATGTGGATGTCATGCTGTCAGATCATTTCCACTGAATGTAATTGTCTTCCTTTCTCCAGACAAACAATCATGTCACCATCCTGAGCTGCGGGCACGTCCTCAAGCATCTCAAGGAGACGTGGAGTACAGCGAAGCAGGTAATCACCTGTAAATATAAGTTGAGCTTGATCAATAACCTAAAGCAAAGAAAGCCTTAAAGCCTAAACACATTTACTCTGCGAAAAGCCTCCTGGCAAACGAACACATAGCCATATCTCAATGCTGCACTGTCAAGGTCAATGCATGTCTTTTTATGTCTTTTTACTAAACACTGACTACTATAAAAACCAACATATGATTTCATTAAGAGGAAAATAAGCCTGACATTCAGCATTACTCTGCAAAGCTTTCAGTATATTTGTCAGCCTTTATCAGCCTAAATTATTGTCATATATGTCAAGAAATAATCCGTATATTCCATATACTGCAATATACTGTCATTTCATTAGGTACACCTACCCAGTATCTACACCTATTGTCCATTGCAACAGCTCCAGGAACTATAAAGGTGAACTTTGTAGTTTACAGACTCTCTTGTGCATCAGTTACACTTTACCTAATTCATCAATGATCAGGACCCAAAGAGGACCAGCAAAGAATGAAATTATGTGCATGGTCGGTAGTTTTTAGTATAGAAGTGACACTGACATGTTAGAGTAATGCTTGTAATGCTAGTGTGTATGTGTGTAAGTGGACAGATAAAATGAATAATGTCTGTGAATACAAGGTATAGGTGGTCCTTAGATTTTTTAATTTTTTTGTTGTCCCATACACAAATCCAACATGCAGTGTAATGTACTCAATTCAACTCAACTTAACGTTTGTTTATATAGCACCTTTTAAGCAATCAAAATTGACCAAAGTGCTGTAGATTGCTAAAGGGAGACATAACATAATAATATCATCATTTAAAGAAACAAAAGAGTAAGAAACATAAAATATGGGACAATAAATTAAGGCTACATAATAGATGGTACCATAGACTTAAGCATGGTACATTGAAACAAGGCAATATAAAAGATACAATAAATGATTTTGGATAGAAATGTATTGTCTTTGTTTTACCTAGCCAAGGCAGTGAGCACACATACCCAGAGCAGTAGGCAGCCTCAGTCACAGTGGAAGTTAGGGGGTTAAAAGCTTTGCTCAAGGGTACTTCAGCCTGCTGGTTGGTTCCGGGAATTGGAATTGGTCACAAACCCAAAGAAACTAACCTAATGAAGTGGCTTGGTGTATATTACAATAAAATCCATTTATACTGACAAATACAGTATATGACATATTTCATTTCCATTGGGTAATGTTAGTGCTGGGCTAAATGTGATGACATTAAAACTTTCTTTTTGACTTTGCGTTGTATAAAGTGATACCACTGAATGGGTCACATAGCTCACTTATTAACAATCTGCTCTTAATCACACATATTATAAATTCAGTGTTAGACGCTTGAGGATGAGACAGAAGCAAAACACACTTGAGAAGGCAGAAAACCAAAGGGTGTTTGAGTTTTTAAGTTATTATTCCATTCAGATATTCTAGCTAGGCTTGTCAAGGCCACAGAGGAGCAGAGCGCTCCTTCTTTATCTTTTTTTTCTCCCCTCTCTCTCCGAAAAAGCACGTCTTCGTCAGGCCTCTACAGATGCCGTGTGCTTACATGCATTGGTACCGGCCTACATTCAGGGACTTCACCACGGTCCGATTTGCATAACATAGCACAAGCTGGGAGCAAAAAGCAGCCTGCCTCAGCCACAGGACCCTGAGCCTCCTCCTAATTCCCATCATTTTAATTGAGGCTGACAGATACCGCTAATTATGCAGAGATAATCTTCTTCATCTGACTAATTATAATTCCCATTAGCTGCTGATAATGCTCATTAAATTAACTTTCTCCAGGAGAAATCATAGATAATAGGACCAAGACAATCTCATGTACTCCTCATGTCGTTAATGTGTCTTCCCTTCTGCCAGGAGTATAAAACGGTCAGTGAGGAAAATTTCTGTGCAGCTGCGCAAGGGTCTCTTACAATATGATCCCACCGACAAACAAAAGGCCTTCGTATTCTTATTAATTGGCAATTACGCTTAGAGGGAAATGAAAAGACACTCACTGGCTGCATTACTGGAAACTCCTACCTTACTGTTAGGAGCTAGAGACTGTACTTCATCTGTTGATGCACAATTTGTATGAATTCTCCAGCCATTCATCAGCAGTCCTTTTCTAATTACAGATCTTCTGTTGGCTGGTTACTTTTAATGATAGATCAGTTATTACTCATACTTTCCTAGAGGTTGTTTTTGCTATTGTGCCTTTAAGGCGGTGGTGGGGGGGGTACTGTTGATTAGCCTCCCTCTGTGCTGTTGATTAGCCTACATCACAACTGTTTTATTCTGAGCTGTCCAATCAAATCAGTGGCCACTGAACAGGCCTTCTGTGACAGTGACAGTGGGGGAGAGATTAGTAGCTGCAGTCACTGAGTTATGCCTTGTTCTCACTACATGATTTTAAGGCTGTTTTTGAGTCACTGACAGGTCGCTGACAAAAGCACTCGATCGGGCGAAATTACACATGTGAACACAACAAGGACTACTTGCAGACTCCAACCAGATACCTAGCCTGCTAAATATCTGGACCAGTTGTCGGTAGGCTACAACCAGTGAGAGCGCAGGATACAAGTCCACAGAAAAGCAGGGGATGTTCGCCTTATCTCAACAAAAACCATGACAGAGAGCATGGCTGTGTCATGGTGGACTTAGTAGACTAAAAAGATTATAATGACTTTCCTCCAACTCTCTTTGTAGAACTGACAATCAATACTGCCCATGTGTGCACATCCATTCCCTCATCCATATCCCTTTCTTTATCCTTTCACATCGTTTTTCAGAAAGTATGATTACACAAACAATGTATTAGTTGGGACATTAATGTTTAAACTCCTGTTTCTCTGCATCATATCTCATGTGACTTTTCAAGACACAAGAATGTTGTTTTGTAGACCACACAGACCAGTTGTGCTAAAAGATGGTGTAGTTGGTGATGCCACATCAATCCAGACTCTCGAGGTTGTGTAGTGTGAACAGTACAGTGATCTTTCACAATGTGCGAATGAGGCATAAATGGGGTAAAACAAAGTATTACAAAACCAACAAAAACCTAGCCTAATGCTAGCAGCATCAAGCTTTCTCGTTAACAAAAGTAGTTAAAGTTTTTGTCTAAAAATATTGAACCGATTACTAGCTAGCACAGCTAGATCGAATGTTACCATACAGTTGTTGCAGCTGCAACCAGATTGCCTAATTAGGCAGCTGTGACATTACAAATACAAAACATTAAAAACTGGCTGATTTTGTTCATTTGTATGGACCGTATTCACACTTATAAATGTACAATATTTACATATCACATCAGCCTCTTTTGTATCAAAAATTAAGGAAAATGTGTTTTTTCTATGATATGGGTCCTTTAAACATCCAATTCTACAAAGTCTTCACCAACTTAGGTGAAGGTAAGGTAACTCTCCAGCTGCTCAGAAACTATTGTATCATAAAGGCCTATACCACTGAACAGTTCTGAACTGATTTGAACATTTCAAGTGTTTATCGCAAATCTTAAAATTAGCTTCTGTGCTACGGTACAGACTTTTCTAAATGGATTATGGATTTGTCCAAATAGCTGCACCTTCTGCCACCGTGATGATCATTCCTAACCATGTACGACAGTGACGATGTATAGCATAGTGCCTGCAGGTGCTCTGCATTGAGAGACTACAATGAGGCACCCCAGGCATTCGAATGTAATCCGCTGGAGATATGGAGCCTCGATGAGAAATGAGAATGAGAAAGCGTACGTGCTTCATAATTCATGCTCCCTATGGGGACTGCTCTGTTTGATAGAGAGGCATTGTGTGTTTTGTGAGTGAGCTGACTGAGTTGTGCTTCAGGTGGTGGGAGCAGAGTGGTGGGGAGAGGAGAAGAGGAGAGTAGGTGAGAGTAAGCTGGTCTTGGTCTCAAGGCTTCAGAAAATAGGCGTCAGCTATGTTCACCCCACTGTAGCACCGAGAGCTCAGAAATAGATCTTCAGTGTAAACATCCAATGTGGGCACTCGCCTGATGAAGGTTTATAGCCTACCACATTTTTCCTGAAGTTGTAATTCTGCTCTTACTGCCAAATAACAAATAAAAACTAAGATTATTTTCCTCTTTGCTGTACTACTGTTCTGTTTTTACTTGTTTACTTCCCCATGACACGAAATGGAAGAAGCGGTTTAGAAAATGGATGGATAGATGGAGGGATGGATGTTTAATTACATATAGAATTATATTTAAATTCAGTGTACATACAGACTGGTTTGAGTCTGCAATTTTCTTTTTTTTACAACTTACGTTGTCACAAAGCTGCTTTACAAAGTCCAGATACGAGCCCCTAATGAGCAAGCCAAAGGCAATGGAGGCAAGGAAAAACTCTAAGCAACATACCAGCCACACCTGACAACAGGGACAAGGACTCCGCGCCTCCCGGTTAGACAACCATGCTTATAAGGGCTTTGGCCCATGTGAAACACATCAGCAGGATTGACGTAACCATGGCGATGCACTGCCAAATGCCCCCAGCCAGCCTGATGGCGCAGTCATTAAGGTAGGGTTCTCAACCGCCCCCTGCTGGCCCGTCTGGGCACTAACTCTTACAGCGCTAGGTACTGTTCAGCTGCGCTGCCCCTGGGTGCTGCAATAGAGTGTGGTTATCTCGTTCACTTCACTTTTCACTTTTACTTTCATATAACCACCTTGTTTTGGCAATGTAACCCTTTCTTTTTCTTTTTAGTCCAATTTTCTTTCATCAGCTACCATATACCTAAGATGGCTAGTAATGATACCATGCTATGAGTGATATAGAGGGCCATTCTACCCAACCAGAGAAACTTCTGCTCTTTTACCATCCATCATAAAAGTTTTACAAAATGTACTGTAAAAACATCTGGTGATTTTCAGTAATAACATGGATTATGCAGTTGAAATAATCAGCAATAACTGTAATAAGTGCATCAAAATGATCTTTAACCCAAGTTTAGGGTCACTAATGAGCAGTGAAAAAGTAAGTGACCTTACTAAGCCTTACTCGCCTCATTATGCACACATTACATAACAGCTAATGCAGTTTGAATACATTTAGGCCACAGTGTGCCATGTTCCTCCTCAGTAAGATACTTTCTTTCATTGCATTTGGTTGTTCCTGATCCATTTAAGGTGTAAAAGAAAATATTCTTAAGCCTTGAAGCAATGTCAGTACAGTGTTAACTCTTTCCTCTTGAGGAACATCAGACTAAGCAAATCCTAGGCATTTCACAATGGCTATATCAGGGTATTTAGGATAACGTCTTGTGATGAACAATTTGTGCCAGCAAACTTCTGAATAAAAAAAGATTGTGAAAGCCCTGTACTTGAAATTAGGATTGGGTTTGTTCTGCTGGTTGGAGCATTTAATTACTAGTTTAACAAATCATTCTATCACTGAAATTGAAAGAATGGGGGGAAAAAGCCTGTTAACAAAAAACAGTATTTTATATATATATATATATCTTATTTAACTACATTTAGATCATTTCTGATGGTCTATTTATTAAAAGGATTATATAAAGGATTTATATATATGCC
>JBBPDA010000126.1:25847448-25868028 GCA_037974385.1 Arnoldichthys spilopterus | reverse complement strand
TTTAACCTTATTATTTATATATAAAAATGCACAGTCTCAGGAACGATCAGGGTACATTTCACTACATGTTGTACTTGAATTAACTATGTACGTGACAAATAAATGTACATAGTCTTGAATCTTGATGTGCCGTTCTGATTGGTTTATTGCATGTTACAGCCAAAAACACACCTCTGAACAATTAAGAGAGTTAGGAAAGCCTTTTTGCACCTTGTTTTTTCCACAGTGAAAATACCAAAATGCACTTAGACATGCCCATAAATGTTAGTCATGTCTTGAACTTTACATCGTGAAAATAGAGCCCCCAGTGTAAAACCCCTGTAGAAGACTAGGTGCTGTTCCTGCTGCAAAAGAGGGGAAAAACCCCTATTAACACTCCTTATTTAGAAAGAAACATGGGTTGAGTTTGTATCTAAAACTGATCTAAATTATTTGTCTGTGTTAAGGAACTGAATGCTAAAGAAGGCAGAGATTAGGCTGTAAAACACTGGAGTATTCCTCAGAAGATTCATTGAAAGGTTCTTTAGGGAATCCAAATGGGTTCTTCTATGGCATTGCTCCAAAGAACCCTTTTGGCACCTTTATTTTTAAGAGTGTCGCTGGAAAGGATGTAACCTTACCATCACTAAAAACAAAGGGTCTGCTGCAAAGTGGAACAACTCTCTCTTTCCCTTGCTTACTTTGGTGTGTCAGAACATCAGGGCCTCTCTTTGTCACATTTCCGCGAACCCACGTTGAGCGGAGAATGCAGAAGTTTGCCTCCAGAGAGAGTTATCAACAGACAGGGAATCGGTCTCATCTTTGTGCATAATGAGGAGGTCTATTTCAGGAACGTCAGGTGGTGTATTTTTTTTCCTTCATTTTGTATTTTTATTTTTATTTTTTTGTTTTATTTTATGGAAGATAAAATGCAATGTTTCTATTCCTGGATTTGTGCTTCGCATCAGACCACCCGAGAAACAAGAGCGATGGGAATTCAACATGAATACGGAAGCATAATTCAAAGCTGCAGATACAAAACAATCTTGTTTGCAGTGAGGGGCGGTGTGGAGGTGGGAGGGTGGGGTGTTCGGGAGGGGAGTTGAGGCGCACTGATTCTGCACTGTGATTCTTTAAATATGATGGTATTTCAATTGCATTAAATATAGACGGCGCCATAAATAAAGGAAATCCACAGCAGTAACAGAGATTTGCTGTTGGCTGTCATGTGTTTTCACAGGAACAATCTTCCATTTCAGCGTTACATCTTCTGGAGGAGCAGCACTGAAATAAACAAAGAGAGCAAGAGCTTTGTGGGTGTAGCAAAGTCATAACAAATAATTCCCTTTCTATCACTTTCTGTCTGCCAGTAAAGCATCTGAAATAGCTTTGTGCTCAGGGACAATTTAAAGATGAAGGAATATATCGACAATAACCTACAGGAAGGCTCTAAAGCACTCTAAAGGTCTGGAGGAATTGGACACTGAGATAAGAACCACCATCTTACAGTCAAAGGACCCTTCACGTGAGCAGTTTTACACTTTACTAGACAATTTTCCTCAAAGTCACATGTGAAATGCAAAATGAAACAGAGCTGAATTTGCAAACAGTCAGGAAAACATAGTTTTCAAGCTTAGAAATATATTTTTCCATTTTTTTATGGAAAACCTTCAACTTCCCAATTTACACAAAATTCTCCCACATTTTTTAATGCACATTCACAAAATATTAGGGTCAAGAATGTTATCAGGGTTTTATTTGGTTCAAAACTGCTTTTTCAAGAACATTTCATGTACTATCCTCCCTTAAATAAGGGGAAAAATTGTCTGATACCATCATAACAAAGAGGCTTTTAAAAAACACCATTTCCTTAATGAATGATTGGTTTAAAAGATGGTTTAAAAGTGCAAAAACTTGAAAACACGTGCTGGAATGGGCAGATGTGCTTGCTTTTTTTTATACTGCTCTATCCATTCATTCATTACCAATTCTTATCAGTTTCAGGTCATGTGGAATCTGGAGCCGATGCCAGATGACTATGGGCCCAAGGCAGGGTTCACCCAGGACAGGAGGCCAACCCATCGCAGGGCAACACAGAGACAAACAAGAATTTATATACACACTCATCCCTATAGGCAGTTAAGAGTATCCAGGCAACCTAAACCATAAGCCTTTGGACAGTGGTAGGAAACTAGAGCGCCCAGCAGAAACCCACATAAACATGAGGAGAGCTTGCAAACTCCACAGTGGCCGACCCAGGGACTGAACCTAGGACCTTCTTGCTGTGAGGCGACAATGCTAACCAATGTATTACCATGCAGACCTTGCTCTAACCAACTATTCAAAAATGCTTTTCACAAATGATAATTTCCCAAAATTCTCCATAAATTCATTTGCTTCAATAATTAACAAATATTCAATTTTCTCATTAAACTAATTCTTTGAAACAGGGCTGTACATACATTTTTGAGCAGATAGCAGAAGTGGTAAAAAAATAAAAAGTTACAGATAGATCACAGTGTAAAAGTTTAATACTATAATATATTCATATTTTTTTAAGTAAGAAATATCCAAAGGTTTTAATTTTAATGTTCTATTTGTGAAATTTACAGATAATGTATTTTTATTTCACAATATTGCAAATTCCTTACCATTAGAACTACTGGCCTTAGGTAGCCATTTTTCCGTCTTATGCCTCGCTCATGCTACATGATTATGAAAGTGGTCAAAACGCTGTACTGTTCACAATACACAACCTGGAGACTCCCAACCACAAGTCAGAAAGGGGGTCATCAACTATTGGAACTAAGCTTGGAATGTCTGGTGTACAGAAGAACAACCTGTCATGAAAAGTCACACAAGAAATGATGAGACTAACATGAAACAGGATTTTTAAAATGGATGTCCAACATAAACAAGAGCTGTTTGCACAATCATAAGTTAAAAAAAAAAAAAAACGTGTGAAAGGAAAAAGAAAGGGATCTGGGTAAAGGAACGGATCAGCACACTCAGGCAGTATGGATTGTCTGTTCTTCAAAGAGAGCTGGAGGTCAGTCATTCAACTCTGTTCAGTTTGCTGAATTCACCGTGACACAGCCATGCTCTGTTGTCGACTCCAAAACAGCTATAAAATGTAGCGTAGTGTGAAGAAGGCATTAGAAAGAAAAAAACTGAATGTGAATGAAAGCACTTATGTGGTTGTACTAAAATGTTTCAAAGCAGGATGTAATTTAATTTACTATCTATAAAGTAAGGCTCCATAGCAAAAGCAGTTGGCACAGCAGTGGATGTCCTAAAACTTATGAAAAAAACAGAACACATGCCACTACTTTAAACTACATTACACTGGTTTCCTGTTTCATTTAAAATTGATTTTAAAAATGTTATTGGTTTTTGAAGCTCTTAATGAATTATCAGCACCTTCATACATCACAGAGTGCCTTAAAACCAGTAAACGCTGTTTTTCTTTGGAACACATTACCCAGTAAAATCTGTCAGGTATCTACAGTCAATAGTTTAAAAAGCAATTTAAAACATTTTTATTTAGCCAAGCTTTCTGTTCTCATTCTTTTAAAATTACTATATATATATACTACATACTACCTTTACTTGTTTTTACTGACAGTCATCTTTTTTCTTTCTTTTTTTGTGTGTAAGCACTTTCAGTTACATTTAAATGTATGTAAAATGCTATATAAATAAAGTTGATTTTCAGCAGGGTAAATTCCTTGTATTTATCCTCATGCTGTATAATTCTGAACACTTTTTTGTTTCCTTCAATTATTTTCAAAACCAGAATAAATCACTTTCAAAAAATGTTTCTGGGGAAAACACCTACACTTTCATACAATTCAAAGTTATTTCTTGCACAAATATTGTTTATGCATGTATTACTTTTAGGAGTGTAGTTTAAAAAAGAAAATCTTCAGAATAAAAGTGATTTACCAGTTCTAAATTGTTTCCCCCTCTATAGCACAAACGAAAGCTTTTCTCTCTTGTTAATCAATTTCCTGCAATTTTATGGAATAATCAATTATTCCCATTCAACCCGTGCCTTATTAACTAGCGTGAGCCAGTGATTTATCAAGGCATTTGCACGTTCTCCAGTGCTTTCTGTTAACAAGAGGCTAAACGAGCCACTTTACCCATTTCCTGTGAAAACACGTTCCATACAGCACCATCATCACCCCCCACCCCAGTGGATCTGTAAGAGGGCTGGTCCGGAGCCAGCAGTGATGGATGAGAGATTGATGCCCTCCAGCTTGCTTGTGTGGTGTTGAGAGAAGAAGACTATGGCAGGCCATGTTGCAAGTAGACTGCAAGGGAAAAAAACACTACGGAGAGTGGCCTCCTACTTACTGCCCAATTTTAGCATCTGGGTGGCCAGTGCTTGTTAGAGACCCTGGCAAAGAGAGAGGCAAAAAAGGGATACAGAGTAATTGCAATAAGGCCATGCATGTAGAAAGGGGCATTTAACGCATCCGCTCAGGGGAGAATGGGCAGAAAATGCCCTGCATCCAAATGGAGTGAAACCCACTACATAATTTTAGGCCATTTTCGGTAGCGTACTCCACATTATTAGTAGACATAAAAGGGGCTGTTTTAACATTTTATACCTCTCTCTCTCCCTCTTTCTCTTGCCCTCTTTTTTCCTCCCTCTTTCTCTCTCTTTTTCTCTATCGCCAGTCTCTCTCACTCCATTCCATTTTTCCTCTTTCTTTCCAACTCTCTGCTGTTTCTCCATTTCTCACTCATTCACTCACTCACTTTCTTTATTTCTATCCCTTTCTCACTCATTCTCTCCATCTCTTGGCCTCTTTCTCTATCTCTCTTACTCTCTCTTCATGGCTCCTTCCTTCTTTCTCACTCATTGTCTCTCTCCCTCTTTCTGTTTCCCAATTTTCTCTTTTGTTCTCCAACTATTTGCTGTTCTAGTCCTTTCTCACTCATTCTCTCATTTTCTCTCCCTCATTTTCTTTCTTTCTCTTTGCCTTTTTCTCTAATTGCTTCTTTTTTTGACTATCCCCTCTTTCTCTCTCTTTCTGTCTCTGTCTCTCACTCTCTCTCTCTCTTTCTCTGTCTCTCTCTCTCCCACCTTGCTCACACCTACTCCCACAGGCGACAGACCCCAGACCTCCAGCATATAAATTACTCTTCCTCCCACTAGAGTCCATTTCAGGCGCTCAGACACCCACGCGAGTGCTGCTTCCCAATCTGCCACCACTTGAAGGCCGAAGCCTCAGGTCCAGCCTGGGGGCTGCTTCAGACTAGAGTACAGACAGAAAGAAAAAATAAAGTACAACACGGGAACACGATCCAGGTCTTTCTAAAGGCCATTGACTAGGTCTCAAAAAGCAAGTAGCTATCACTTTTCCTGTTTTGATGCCTCTCCCAGTCATGACCCCTGTGTTTTTGCCTGTTGTCTGCACAAAGCTCTTAAGTCTATCATCACACAACAATCAACATAATTATTATGCATAATGCAGTATAACACATAAATAAACAGATGAGGTTTCTCAACAGAGTTGCATCACATAAGTGAAATGTCATTTAGTCAACTCTGGTCCTGGAGGATGAGGTATGCAGTGCAATTTGGGGGTTTCCCCATTCAGACACACCTAGTTCCACTCACCTATTAGTTGCCAGATTTAGTGAGTGTGATTTTGAGAAACTGTATGCAGGTAAATTCCCAGAGAACGTAGTTAGTGAGTGGGAGTATATGGGTGAAGTAATTCAGAGAGATAAGGAGGAACAGATCCATGTACAGCTTTAAAAGTAATGAGAAGCAGCTTGTACTGAATACGGTATGAAGTGGAAAGCCAGTGAAGGTTATAGAGAATGTGTTCTGACCCTGACTAAGGATTTTATTGGGAGACAGAAAAACAGAGCACTGCAGTAGTCAAGTCGAGAGGTTATGAATGCATAAGTGTTACAGCATGATTCATGGAAAGTGATGAGTCGAGATGTGAAATATTACACAAGTGAAAGAAATGTTAAACAGTCTGATAGTGAAAGTCACCATTTTTCATTTTGAACACACCCCATTGCACAAAGTGCACCACCACAGCCCAGGAACCGGACCTGCTTATGCATGAAGTAAAAGCACATCATTTACAGCAGCACTGTTCATCTAAGCCTTTCATGTACCAGTAGTGCACTTTGAGCACATGCCTGTATCCTTAATAAACGTTGTGCATCTGTATGTTACTAAATGCGCCGCCTAAGTAAGTTTAATAATACTTCACAGATTTTTGTTGGTCTTAAAATAGCAACATGCTGACAATACGCCTAGACACACCTGGTTTGAAAAAAGCACCATTCTTAGAGCTGGAAAATACACGCAAAAACATTTGTTATTGTAAAAACATGCGCATGGTGTGAAAATGAGAAATGTGCTGGTATTAAACTAGCAAAGCCACATTGCATCTTGTTTACCACTGGTGCAAGATAAGACCCATTATATAAAGCGTGAATGAAGAACAAGCCAATATAAATGCTATAAAATGACATAAATTGAAGATAAAAAAAACCTTGTTTATATCATCTTACATTAGAACTAAAGATCGTTTTTCTCCTTCTTCTGTGAAGTTACCATTTGTGTATATGTATTTTTTTTGGTCCGCAAAATGATGAGCTACACACACAAACACATACACACATACAGAATGCACTGTGACTACGTAAAGAGAAGCAGTAGGTGAACCCTGGCTGCATTAAACTGCTTTGACATGAGGAGCAGTAACATGTGCAGACGATGGCGAGATAACACCGCAGGTAATTATTCTGCATCCTCGTGTAATTTGCAGGGCATTGTCCCTTCGCTTTTGTTCTACGATCAATACTCAAAGAGAATGAGCAACAGCGTTTATTCACTATTAATCAATCAATGCAGCAGGCTGAGCAGCGGAGACGGGTAAAGGACACCCGAGCTGAAATACTGCAGGTTATCCATTCAGCAGAGGTGGATCAGACAGCAGCTTTAAACACTGTTAACATCTGTCTGCTTTACCAGATCAGGCCAAAACAGCATGAAAGCAGCAGAGGAGGTTCTGTTCTTTTTGATCTGTTTTAAAAATAACATCAGTTGTTTTGGGGTTCTTTTGGTTGTTTTTTTTGTTACATGTTGAAAACCTTGCCAGACCTTGCCTTAACTGGGAGCAGGTGCGGCTAGTTAAGAGACTGAGGGCCGGGGTTACTTAAGCTTGGGCTTGGGAGGATGCGAAGCAACTAGTCTACTGCAAGAGATAGAGCTGAGCGTTTTCATGTGTTTTGATTAACTGTTGAAGGAATTTGGAACTGTTTTCTTGACCACGTTTTTGGATTGACCCCTTTGGTACTGGTTGCCTGTCTGTTTTACTATTAAAAAAGTATTTTTGACCTGCACTGGTGTCCTGCAACTTGCCGATCATGACAGGGTGTAAACAGTAGGAGCAGGTAGCATCGCTATAAAATCTGCTTAGTAGGTAGTGGGAGCCTAGTGGTTAGGGACTTGCTTATTTGACTATAGGTTCCAATCCTGGTGCCTTTTTCAAACTATGCTATTTTAGGGCTGTTTTTGATTTGCTGACAGGTCACCGACAAAAGTGCTGATCCGTTCCTTCATCCCTTTTTTTTCCTTTCACACATTTTTTCCCAACTTATGATTGATCAAACAGCACTTGTTTACGTTGGATGTCCATTTTTGTCAATTCTTGCGTGACTTTTCATGACAGAATGTTGTTTTGTAGACCAGACAGACCTGTCACGCTAAAAGATTGTGTACTTGCTGACCCCCTGCCCACTTTGCATCACAAAAGGGACCCGATATCATGGAAAACGTTTTTTGCTTTGGATTTTTAAGTCACTACTTTCGAATACATGTGGTCTGGCTACGGCAGCTATGAAATGCTACTATTTTAAAAGAGTGCATAAAAAAGGCATGAACTGTGTCTCCATCCTGCTAAAGCAGAAGTACCCGTCATGACACTGTCTCCAGGAGTGACAGAGCTTAGCGCCGGGACGGATATCTTCCAAATTTGGCAGGATAAATCCAGGATGTGGCCCTTTTCCACTGTAGATAAGGCATATCACTCTAATGAAACGCTGCTGCCTATTTCAGTGAGGGGAGAAAGCTATCTTAAGACAGGTAGAACGGGCCCTTGTGTGAAAACTCTAGTTATGCACAGGGAAGACGCTGACTGAGATTGACATCTAGAGCGGCCCTGTGTAAGAGCCAGTACGGACGTAATGCCTTCGAGCTGAGATAGGATATTTTTTTACATACACATAATGCAGTTTGTTTGCACCTGGAGACAGCTTGGGCTTGACTTAATGACAAACATTTCATTTCATTTCATCACTCCTTTGAAACTGCAAACTTTGGCAGAAGCACTGAGGAGCCTTTAGAGAGAGGCATGTTACTGTTATCTAGAGCATCTTTTCGAAACAAAGGATCTCTGAAAGCTAGCTTGGTAGAATGCATGCATAAAAACTGTTTGTACTACATTTTTGATGAAAATTGTCTTTTTTTTATTTTGGAATAATGATGGGCTGAGTCTGCTGTGTAATATGATGATAAAATTGAAGGAAAACGGGCCTATTTCCTATAAAACATTTTAGAACAAAGTGACAGTGACTGTTTATCATTGTGAACACACCCTATCACTTAAAGTCCACTACGACAAAATGTGACATCTGCATTTAACCCATCCATATGTGAGGCTATCAACAGCACCAAGGGAGCAGTTTAGTGGGATGGCACCTTGCTTGGGGTACCGGTAAGCCAGGGGTGAGCAACTCTGATCCTGGAGGGCTGGTGTCCAGAACAGTTTAATACTCACTAAATCTGGCAATAAACAAGTAAGTTGAATAAGGTGTGATTGAGCAGGGAGATCACCACACCAAGTGATAGCCTAGTGGTTAGGGACATGCCCTTGTGTTCAGAAGGTCCCGCCACAGGTACCACCAAACTGCCGCATGGAAAAGAATAAATTTTTCTCTTTTTGGATAAAACAACAGAACAAACTCTCACTGATAATCAATGTGATCCGCTGTCTTGCTAATTGTGTTACTTATGTTGTCTAACTCAACTCATTGGTACCACTCAAAATTGGTAGAAATGCAGGCTGGTTCACTAGATGGCACCAAGGATTAAAAAATTCTAAATGGAACAAATTCAAGAACCTGGTCCCTGTTGCCCAACCAACATCTCCATGCAGGCCCCATGTGGGCAGTGGTGGCCTAGTGGTTAGGACGCTGCCTTTAAGACCTGAAGGTCTCAGGTTTGAGTCCCGGCCTGGGCACTACTGAGGTACCCTTGAGCAAGGTACCGTCCTGCTACACTGCTCCCCGGGCGCTGTTGATAGCTGCCCGCTGCTGCACGTGTGATGGGTTAAATGCAGAGGTTGCATTTCGTTGTGGTGCTTTGAGTGTGTTCACAATGACAAAGAGTCACTTCACATGTGTATTTTGCGATGTGCCCATTTTGGACACAGCTCATTTTGTCCTTGGTCTCCACATGCGTCTGCTGTGTGGCAACTCAAGTAGGTTTGCCTATATAAAGCCTACTTATATTAGGGGTAAAATCAAGTGGGACCCAGACAAAACCACTAAAAAAGCATAATTTGGCCCAACAATTGCACTGGTTATAATATGTGTCCTAACAACAGCCCATGAATTTACCCATGCTAAGCACCCAGCTGAAACCCAAAAAGCCTGGGTAAATCTCATATGGAGCCCTGGTGTTGATGGAAAATGTGAAATCTTTAATAATTTTGCAAAATAATAATACATTTGCGACTAATGATGTGGACTAACTGCTTAACTCTCTTGCTAAACTGTGTTGAAGATTAACTGTCCAAATAAAACTTTTAACCCTGTAAGTTTTAGGACTTAACTGGATAAAGTAATGATTTTGCTTAAATCACCTTTGTAGAACAGCTCAAGCTTAATTATGCTTTCGGGCTAAATGGCTAACACCAACTGGCAAAAAAAAAAACTGTGGCCTAGGGGTGTAAACATTAAAATATTACCCCTTTCACAGATATCACTTTATTATCTGGCCGGCCACATAAAGCAATTCTTTATTTTCAATCACATTCATAGGGTATAAGTAAATGCTATTCCAGGTAATTGCATTACATTACTTAAAAAATACTTTTTTTTAAAGAAAGAAATTACTTTACAATAAGACTACTCTTATAATTTATAATTAGTTTATTAATGATAAATATTAGGTTATAAATCTCCACAGTGGAGGCCTAGTGGTTATGGACTCACCCTTGTGATTGGAGGGTTCAAGTCCTGGCCCAGGTACTGCTGAGGTACCCTTGCGCACAGTTCCATCCCACTACACTGCTCCCCAGGCACTGTGGATAACTGTGGATGGTTTAAATGCAGAGGTCACATTTCATTGTGATGTACTAACAGTCACTTTCACTTCCAACAATCATGACCCCTAAAATTTGAACATAAAAATCATTTTAATGTTGCTGTATCTAAGCATAAGCACCACCCCATCTTGAGGTTCAAGTCACTATTGTTGACCTTTCATTTATGTGCTATAACTGCTATAACTATGCATTATTAATGTTTCTCCAGTCCAGGCTTTGGGCACCAACTGAGGGCTGTGGTGGCCTAATGGTTAGGACCTTGCCCCCAAAAGCCAGAGAAACATTCTCTGTTGCCAGTCCACTACAGGGCAGACACAGAGAAACTCACTCACACCTAGGGGCAATTTAGCATCTTCAGTTCACCTGCCTGGAGCTTTTAGCTGAACCCCATGTAGACATGAGATGAACATGCAAACTCCACACAGAAATACTCCAATTATACCTCATGCCCTGTAAAGCAACAATTCAGGAATCTTCCCTAACCCTGAATGCAGATGATCAGCTAAGATGTATTTGGTGTCTGAGATGCGTTTCTGTAGTTTTGTGCTGTGTGACATACTGTTATTCATAAAAAACAGACAACAGAAAAGATACTTTTTTTGCCATTATTACACTTCTACAAACTGTGAATTCAAGCTGCTACTCAGGTTTAGGCTGGTACTCAGGTCTAATTTGCCATCAGCATCTGTACTGTACATATAGCATACATTGCACAACGCTGCACATGTATTCAGACATGTTTAGTCATCAACATCATTTAATGTGTCTTTGCATATCATCCCAGCAACATGTCCATATGGGCCCCAAATGGGTTTTATGATAGGTCAAATCATGGTCCATCTTGGACCTGGCTCATTTTGTCCTCAGTCTCCACATGGGTCCTCTGTGGGGCAGCCGAAGTGGTTTTACCCACATAAAGCCTACTTATATTAAAGGTAAGCCCAAGTGGGACCCAGATAAAACCATTAAAGAAGCCCATAGAGAACCCACTTGGGCTGATCCAATTAAAACCCAGCTATCGCACTGGTTAGCCCATATGGGCCCAAGCAACAGTCCATGAATTTACCCGTGCTAAGCCTTTGCCCAGCTGAAACCCATGAAGCCCAGGTAAATCACATACGGGCCCTACAAGGATATGTTGCTAGACATGATGGTTAATTTTACTGCCATACTGCCTAATTACTCTTTGTACGTTTACCTTTTTTTATTTGCATGTGGCCCCTTAGCTTCACCATTTCATCTCTCTGTATACTTGTAAATGGTTGAGAAGACAATAAAGTTCACTTTGACTTTGTTGTTGACAGGTGTGTGATGATTTAGGCTTGCAGTCCGTGCCAATTCCAGACATCAAATATTTTGTCTGATTGGCTTCACTGGGGTAAATTTGGAGGAAAATTGTGCAAATTTTTGTTCAAGCGCATCACTTTACATTGCCATTGCTCACATGCTAAACAAAGCAATAAACAACAAATAAGATAATATTATTTCTAATATATATAAATATATTAATTATTTATTTATAATATATTTTAAATATATAACTTTTTTTTTTTAATCCTCTAAAAATGAATTACTTTAGACCTCCATTTTCCTCTGTTCTTCTCCCTTTCTGTGCCTTTCTTTCTTTTCTCTTTCTCCATCATCCTCTTTCCACTATTCTCTCTCTCTCTCACACACACACACATTTATAGCCTCCTGTGTAAACTCTCAGGGCACATCGTACCGCGGCAATGGTTTGAGTCCAGAGACACCCATTTCTTCACAATGCTTCTTACGATACCCGCTCTCAAAGCCCGGTAATTCTGTTTGTTAGAAAGAGCAAAGGGGCAAAAATGAAAGTGTAAATCTAACAATTCTTACGCAGCAGCCTCTGGCAGAGCCCCCCAGGATCAAATCCAATTCTAGCGAGATACACATTAAGCCCTGTCACTCACAGTGCCGCCTTGAAAAAAAAAAAAAGAAGAAGAGGCATGTTGATGAGAATGGTGGAGAGGTTCTCCCAGGACAAAGCTTTTCTTCCACAGGCCCTTCCTCAAGCTTCCACTTCATTCTGACACACACACACACACATAAAAAACCAATAAACCAGTGGCATGACTAAACAATTCTATTTATGCTGCTCTGTAGAAACACTGCCGCTCAGAAGTTTGGAATGTCTTGCAGCGAGGAGAAACAAGAATTCAGACAATTTTGGTTTTGCTATTTCATATTCTTCCAGTGTATATATCCAATATCTTCTTTAGTCATAAGTATAAACAAATATATATGAAAATAAATTGAAAAGGAGACAAGTATTCAAACACTAAAATATGCACACACGCAAAGGTTAAAAACAAAAATAAGTTCTACATATTACTGTTGCAACTAAAAATATTCATGAGGAAGTTGGACTTGGTATCATTTTATAAGAGGTACTGCATTGATAGGGAAGAGTTCAGACAACAAATAGGAATCATGGTGAAGATAAAGAAGCTTAAAGGTCAATAATACCAACAGCACTTTAAGACCCAGTGAGAGCAGTGTAGTGGGATGGTACCTTGCTCAAGTATCTTCCTCAGTAGTGCCTGGGCCGGGACTCGAACCTGAGACCTTCAGGTCTCAAAGGCAGCGTCCTAACCACTAGGCCTCCACTGCCCACATCACTGTCAGAGCACAAACTTTGGTGTCTCCAGTTTTGTCATTTTCTTGTTTTATTCCTTATTTGAAAACACCATCTGAGGGCTGTGGAGGCCCAGTGGTTAGGACCTTTCCTTGAAGTCTCGACCCGGATACCACTGCTGTACCCTTAAACAAGGTATCCGGATTCACATCCCAAACCTGTAAAAGTGCCACTGAGATACCCATGAGCAAGGTACCTTCCTCAAGCACTGCTCCACAGGCACTGCCTATGTCAGCTGCCCACTGCTCCTACATGGATGAAGTAAATGCAGGGGTCACATTTCATTGTGGGGCACTGTGTGCTGTGCTGTGGTGTGTTTGCAAAGACAAAAAATCACTTTCACGCTCACTTTAAATTGTGTGGATTTTTTTAATGACTAGACCAAGAAAAATAATCTGGAATAAATAACTTTACATTAGCTTTCATCATAATTTAAGATGGTTTTTTGCTCCTCCTGTTTTGGAAAAGTGGCATTTTTTGTCTGACAGTAACGACATGTAAATGGAAAATTTAAAGAACCGCAACTAACTGCTTCCGGACAGGTGCGTCATGCAACACTTCTCTCAGGCTAATGATGAGGAAGATAAAAGATGTTCTGTCGGTATGGCTGCAGGTTTAAATTCCCACAAAACAATTTTGGAGTAACGCACTCTGGTCAGACAAAAAATACTCTCTGGCCGTAATTTCAACTCGTCGTATGAGAAGAAAGAAGGGTTTGTCTGTATGAAGAACACTATAACCACAGTGAAGTATGGAGGTGGAAGTATTGTGATATAGAGCTGCTTCTCTGCACACACTGCTGGACATCATAGCACAGAGTGAAGTACCAGCAGATATTAAAGATGAATTTATTGTCACTGGCCAACAAAGGGGAGAAGATGGAGCTTCAGCAAGACAATGATCCCTTGCATGGCCTTGTCAATCTCCTGACTTGAGTCTTTATATAGGATTTCTATAATTAGTCCAACATAAGATCCATTGTAATCTTGTTAAATAAGATGAATAGGCCATAATTAAACCACAATGCTTTAAAAAGCTAATTAATTCTTAATAATTAAACTGAGGTCAGTCAGCCACTTTTGTGGGAGTACAAAAATAATATGAGGGCAATTAGAATGTCATTCTTCTATTTTTTAACATCAACTTTAAGCATACTTTTGAAAAGTATATATTTGTAAAGGAGGCACTGTTTTTTATCTCACCGCAAGATTTGATCCCTGGGTTGGCCATGGGTGCCTTTCTGTGTTTTCAAGCTCCTCCTGTGTTCATGTGTGTTTCCTCCATGTGCTCCGGTTTCCTCCCACTGTCCAAAGGCTGCAGTAGGTTGATTGGATTCTCTAAATTGCCTGTAGGTGTGAATGTGTATGAATGATTGTCTGTCTATGTGATTCCCTGTGATGGGTTGGCCTCCTGTCCTGGGTGAACCCTGCCTTAGGCCTGTAGTCAGCTGGGAGTGGCTCCAGCTTCCCCATGAAGCAAAATGAAAGAAGCGGTTTAGAAAATGGTTGGATGGATGGATGGATGGATGGATGGATGAGGATGGTTCAAGGTTTCTGTGGGTGACTTTTATTGTTTCTATGACAAAAAATTGCAAAGTATTTCAAACAGTTCTGTGAGATTTCTGTGTGTTCCCCCGGGCAAGATCACTGACTCTAGACAGTCAGTGTAATGTGTCTATAATGTAATGCTCCTGCCAGCAATCATATTTTTACTCAAAGTACTTGAATTTCTTGAAATATTATTAATTTGTGGCATCTACAGTATATATAGCATTTATATATTATAGTTCAATGTATTAAGACATTATGAGATTAGTTGTACAGTCTTAACATCCCAGTAGAATTATTTTATTATATGTATCTGCAGCAAACATCTACCAGACTTACTCTGACCGCTAAAACCCTGCATCCTCAAGCTCCATCAACCTCCTCCTCCTCCTCCACAACAATGTATGCACATGTCTGTTTTGATGCTGTAATTAGCTGTTCGTTTGCAGAGAATCCACATGTACAGTCACAAGTGTGCAGCACTGTGCCTATTTACTTTAAAGTTGGACTTTGCTAATTATCTTCACTACACAACTAATTACGCTGCACTTCAAAGCCTCTCCCGACAAGGCTCGGTCCCCTGTTTTCAAGGTGGACTGAATCGTGACATTTATGGATAATTGAGTAATAACCATGTTGCCGGGAGGCGAGCGGGGCACAGTTTTGATTGCAAGGCAAACACAAATCTCGCTTCTTGCCCTTTTGTTTTTAGCGCAGAGGACAAACACAAAAAGAAGCACCTCAATACTGGACTGCTTTCTTATATTTTCATAATTACATTTTTATTTCTTATATTGATTTATCTTTTTAGATATATTGCAATTATATTTTATCTGTTATTTTTATGTGCTTGATCTGTTGTTTTTGCCTCTCATAAACACTACACTTCATGTAAGTCTATGGGAACAGAGGTGGAGGAATCCATTACATCATCTTTGGAGAATGGAATGCGGTGGCCTAGTGGTTAGGACCTTGCCATTGTGAACAGAAGGTTGCAAGTTCAAGTACCAGCCCAGGTGCCACTGAGGTACCCTTAAGTGAAGTACACTGCTCCCTGGATACTGTTGATTCCATGCCTGCTGATCAAGGTGTGTACATGCCATAAGTTAAATGCAGAGGTCACGTTTCACTGTGGGACACTTTGTGTGTGATTGTGTGTGTTCACAATGTCAAATAGTCACTTTCACTTTAATATATATGGGTCAACAGTGCAATGAAATGTGTTGGACGAGAACAACCATTAAACTCAGCAGTAAGAACATGATAATGTATAGAATGAATATAAAAATAAAACTATGAAAAATATAAAAGGAGCATAGAAAGAGATTGATACCCAAGGTGCTTGTGCACTGAAAAGGAAGGAATGTATATGAATGAGCACCTTACAGTCTAAATGCAGTGAAATATAAAAAATTGTATAAAGTGCGGTATATGAAAGTAACCAGTGCGAACAGCAATATTGCATATCGGGTGGACAAATATGGGTAGACTCCTATGTAAAGCTCTCACAAAATCTGACAAAATAAGAGCCTGTCGAGCATCCTGTGCAAACGTTTGTTTTAGCATGATGGATCCTGATGCAAAACAGAAGCTAAAAGACTGACTCGTGACAGGAGCTAGTGTATGATCCATTTTCTCAATCTAAATATTTATTCCGTTTGTTCATCTTGTAGCACTAACATCAATGGCTGCCACGGTGTTCCTTGTTACAGTTTGGAGGGCTCCATTAGCATAAAAATCAATTCTGTGTGTAAGTAAATGTGGCCCACCAACAGAGTTTGGCAATGGAGGGGAAGCTCATCAATAACAAATGAGCCTGGGCTTGCCATTTTTTAATCAGAGATATGATTACAGATCGAATTAGAGAGATGGGGCAGACGTAATGATTTCACCCTGTTTGCGATGCCTTAAAGGAACACTTCAACAATCTGTATCTGCAACATCTGTATCCTCTGCTGATTACCGCACACATGAATCCATGAGATGAATGGTTTCTTAATACTTAGAAAAGAAACAGAAAATGTGTTGACTTAAAAGATATACACCAACCACCACCTGCCTTATACAAAGTCGGTTCCCCATATACTGCTAAAACAGCTCTGACTGTGTGCTCTGACCCCTTTCTATCAGTCAGCATTCACTTTTTAAACCACAGTAGCTTTTCTTTGGGATCAGACCAGATGGGCTAACCTTCACTCCCTACTTGTCCTTCCTTGGATCTTTTTTGGTAGGTTTTAACTACTGCAGATCTGCAACACTCCACAGCGTTTATTGAGCAAAAGGTAGATAGTCGTAGTGCTTCCAGTGATTTTACTAAATACTACTGACTGTTCATGGTATTTGATGGTATGCTACAGATGCAGCAGGTAGAGACTGGATTCAGAACAGTGAAGTACTATAGTTTACTGTATAAAACAGCATCCTTTGACATTTGAACTAATGTTTTTGCAAGGTGTGTTAGTTAACACTGAAAAGCACTGGTTTCTGGGGGAAATGGGGTCTTACAGCCATGTGTGCATTGACTCTGCTTGTAAAGAGTGGAAAATAGCACACTGACAGCACTATACATTAAAGTGAGAGAGTTTATACATTGATACATTAATACGTTTTTAAGTATGTAATCCATATTAAAAAGGGGCACTAATTCATCTAAAAGTCAGTAAACTAAAACAATTCAGTAATCTTAAACTACTTTACGATGTAGAACATTTCCTTTTATGATACAAAAACAGGGTAATGCTTGAGGAATATCTGCCCAATTACTTTTAAAATTTACAGTGTTGCTCTGGGATTAAAAGAAGAAAACCAAAATCAAGATCTACTGGAATTTGTTTAAAACATCATAAAATATTCCTCCTTCCAATTACACTTTACCCCATTAGTTTGTGCTTTGTTCTCCTCTACTGGATCCTGTTACAGTACCGAAGACTGCTACAGTTTCTCATTAGACATCATTTGTTTCCACAGTATAACAAACCATAAAAGTGATTCAACTGAATGGCTTAAACAAGAATAAGGTATGTTTGAACTGCGTGACTCTAACAGCTGAGTAGAGGAAGCAAGACATTATGGTGGGTGGAAATTAAATGACTAAACAGGCAATTCAAGACAGTTCAAAACAATAATGCAAATTATTTTTTGAGTTTGCAGATTTCTACCCCGTGCTACACACCATGCTTTATGTATAAATCAAAAGAAAAGTTTAAGATGCGATTAGCAATGTTTAGACTTTGCAATTCTAAACTCACAATTTGATGACATTTAGAGATATTTTTACATTTTCTTAATTAATAACAACATATTCACAATCACAGAGAAGAACTAGAGATCAAGTTCAAATCACTTGAACAAAACAATGATAGTTTATGAACACTTAATAATTAGTCTATTCATTCTTAATTATTAGCTAATAAATGCCTTAAAATCATTACTAATTAGTCAAAAACATGTCAGCAGTGATTTCTTCTTTAGTTCCACTTTAGCCCTTCACATTAATCTGTTATTTGATCATGAATTTGAAGTGTGGCTTATGCTATGCACAGACCAAAAAGCCTTAGGTAAAGTTTAGGATTACACTATTGGATTAATTGCTTTTTTTTTTTTTTTTTTTTAAATGCCACAAAGATGTATAGAATCTTTTCTTTTTTAGCATGGGAAGGTTCAGAACAAGAGCATTTTATTCAGTATTTTGTACGTGCAGCAGCAAAATTTTTGGTTTCAAGTATTTTGATGAAGCTTTTCTGGTGTGGAATTTGCCTACTTTTTCCTCAGTTCCACTTTAGCCCTTTACATTAATCCATTATTTGATAACAGAATTGATAAGGTGGGGCTTATTTTATGCACAGACCAAAAAAGCATCTTTATAAGCAAATAGTTTGTAAATTCTAAAGCTTGTGATTTGGATGTACTCTGTTAAAACACATCTATGGCATGTAAGTCTTGTTACAACTGCTTATTAATACTTTGTAACAGTTTGTAAAACATATAAATGATACATAAACTCTTTATAAAGACAGTCTAACTGTAAAGTCACACCAACAGTTCTACACAAAACAGCTGCCTTTACTACAGAACGTTGACGAATGCCTTTTTAAAGACTGTAGTGAGTTCTGCCATTTGCCTATTACAAGCTTGACTAACCTAACTGTCATTGTATTTGATAGCTAGGTCTTTATGTCAGTTTTGCATTTCTGCTTAATGTCAGCATACTAAATAGAATGTGAAAATAAACTTAGCCTTTTGTAAATTCAGTACTTTTGATGTTTGTTGTTGACTTAGCGTACCTTGTAGGCTTCTGTTTTTGTTCCCGCGCTCTCTAAGGGAGCTGTAGGTTAGCTAAAACACAGCACATTAATATTTATTCAGCTGCTGCCTACCCAATATTATGCCGCGTTTCTCTCACTGCCACTTGAGAGGTAGTCCGTTGAGGTAAGCGGTGAAGAGCTTTCCACACGCTGAATATGACTTAAAAGAAAGTGGAACTGTTTAATTCATTTCATTCCATCGTTAACATCACGGAGATGGGGCTGGGATCCATTCTAGACAGACTGCTCCGTTCCAAACTGGGTGAATGCTGATGTCCTGAGAATGTAATTGTAGTAGCCTCGTTTAGGCCATGGCCACCTTTTTATGAAGGTTCTGCGAGGAGGAATTTGTGGAGGTCAAGAAGCCAGACTTCAGAAGTCTAAGTACAGCCTGCATGTGTAGAATTTTTTTATTTATTATTGAATTATTGGATTTATTAAAAAAAAAATTAATGCCATAAAAATTTATAGAATCTTTTCTTTTTTAGTACAGGAAGGTTCAATATAAGATATTTTTATAATATAATTTATAACAAGAGAAGTTTTGCAGATTAATTTCATTTTCCTCTGTTGTTTCACCTCCTGGACTGTTGATCACACATCTCACTTTAAAATTTTACCATTAGGCTGTAGATCAAAATGTTCCCAAATCAAGAAAAACAAGTTCTAACAATATTGATGCTGATCCTAGGCTGGTCCCTTACCTGTCCAAAACTAAACGGACACTCTATTGAGCGAAATCAGCTACTCCCGGTTGCTGACAGAGGTGTTTAATTGTGCACACACAGCTTGTATATTTCCATAGAAAAGCACTGTCAATACAATAGGAAGCCCTGCAGCAGCCCCAGAGAAGCCTAAGGCCACCATAATTCTGTGCTATATGACAGCAAGGTTGGTTTTCCTTTTCCTCAACTCTGCACACTGAAGCCTTTGTGACGCCCTCATGCAGTGTCTGTGTGTGTGTGTGTGTGTGTGTGTGTGTGTGTGCGTGTGCATGTGTGTGAGGGATTATAGAGCCCCTGGGTTGTCTCTGGGCTTCACCTGCTGACTTCGATCAGAGCAGCTCAAAGCTCCCTCTCCAAACCCAGCTAGGCCTCCGGAGTGCGTCCGGATAATTAGGGCACTTTCTGCGCCATCAAAGTCATTTGATGACACTGATGTGGTAGATTGATATTCATGCTCCACTTGCCGCCCTCTCCACCTGAGCGTGGCGCTCACCTCCCCGTGCAATTAGTATCTGATAGCAAAGAGAGACGACAAAATTGGAACCCGCGCCATATTTGCATTCAGCGCTGCACATTCGACAAGGTCTAAGCTCTACAATCAACAGCTAGTTTGGCCCTTTCGACACGGTCAATTTCATAGTTGCAGATGTGAAAGAGTTTAAAAGTTCCTAATAATATCAATGATTAGCGTTATTTTGGGCTTATGAATAGAAAAAAATGACCCTGCATACTTAATGTGCACATTTACATCAACGTAATGTGTCACAAGCTATAGGCTTTAAAGAGCATTAACCTAAACAAAATGACTAAACTTACTGAGCTACAGTGCTGCACAAAAGTCAGAAAACACCTTTGCAACTATTTAATTTCCAATCAAAATGCCTGTTACAGTATAGGAAATATTTATTTGACCTCTCGATGATTTTGTAAGTTTGTCCAATGACAAAGAAATGAAAAGTCTCAGAACAGGATCATTTTAATGGTAGGTTTATTTTA
>JBBPDA010000126.1:25809573-25821636 GCA_037974385.1 Arnoldichthys spilopterus | reverse complement strand
CACGTGTGATGGGTTAAATGCAGAGGTTACATTTCATTGTGGTGCTTGAGTGTGTTCACAATGACAAATAGTCACTTCACTTCAGTAGTTTAACCATATATATACAGCTGCACATTCTGCCTGCCAAGCTGCCGGACACGACAGGGTAAAAAATAAAAATAAAATAAATATTTTAAAAATGTGTATATATTTATTTTATTTATTTATTTTACCCTGTCATGTCTGGCAGCTTGGCAGGCAGATGCCACGATGTGCTCAAGAACCTTGCTCTGCCAAGTGGGGTTACAACACTTTAATGTAATTTATTTTAATTTAATAGATTCCTTAAAAAGCTTAAATGTGACATACTGATTAAAAACTTTTTGCACAAATAAATGTGTAAGATGTAAACAAAGTAATTCAAATGGGTCTTATGTGAAATGCTCCATTCTAAAAAAATAATAATAATAAGAATAGTTTGTTCTGGCCCAAGAGGAGTGAGACATCTGATACATTTATTGCTCTAAAAGCTTTGTTACAGAAAGTTATTACATTAAGTGGGTACAGATCTGATGCCTGTTTTATGCTAATTTAAACTCTTTTTTTAATTCCAGAGAGATACATGCAGGATGCTTTATAGTAAAAACAGTCCCCCTTTTTTCCATATTTACCATTATTTTATAGGGGTGCATGAAGACCTCAGTTATGTTATCTGTATATGCAAATTTTTGCTTGAAAAAAATATCAGAGCCTGACAGGCGTTTTAGATTTGACTGGTGTTTCAACACAGATTTTATTGTTCTATAAATGTAACATAGTTTTGTTTGTTTATAAATATACGTGTGTGTATGTGATTTATTGGTTTCTGTTTATTGAGCTTTGTGTAGGTGATGATGCTTCAGTTAGAAATAAATACAAATAAATAAATAGAAATTTACTAGAAAAATAAATGTTTTATGGAAATATTTCTTCAATCCAGACAGATGTAGTCCCAGTTTCTGATTAAATGTGTTTTTTGTTTTTGTTTTTCCTTCACCTTGTATCAGCAGATATGTGCATGCAAAATACAGGATGTCCGCATCAGCCTAAATCTCACATCTGTGCATCCCTATTTTATACTATTATCAAAATATTAAAGTTCACGTAGATTCAAGCAGTCATTTTGGTTAGTAAAAAAAAATTTAATTGCATTGTAGACATTGCAACCCAAGTTGGTAAATTTCTTGTTTTTGTAGAAAGCACTCATCTTAATTTCTTTTCATTTTCAGATTCTACAAAGCGGGCAACATTCTTAAACTTTTCCACGTGGACAAGTCTGATGTCTTCCTCACCTGGATTTGAAAATAACGCACCACTGTAAATATTTGGACGGATGATCGAAAAGACAGCCACACTGATGACACTTGAACACTTCTCGAGCTGCTTTCATTAGAGAATTGTTTTCCCCGTAGCAGAAATTCAGTCTGCTAAAATGGATGGAGAGGAAGGTCTCTGTCAAAAGACTGATGATGTGCACCTGGAACATAATGGTTCCTTGGAGAATGACAAGAGACAAGAGGCCAAAGGAACCTTTTTAAAAATTGAGGGGCAAGAAGGTTATGTATTTAAAACATACCGCATTACTCCACATGAGATCACAGATGCAAAATCCTCAAATTCTCCTACAGATACACTGGCTAAAGACTCTTTTTCAGTGTCCCCATCCCTGGGGACATCGGACAATTCATCTTCTCAGGTTGACGGACATTCAGGAGACGGTCCAGAGGCAGAGAGCTGCAATAACCAGGGCTCTCCAACCATTTCAAATAAAAACCAGAGCACTGAAGTAGATGAGGACAATTCTGCAAATGAAACAAGTGTACATATCAAAGAGGAACCAAATGAAACAGATGTAAGTGCTCAGGAGGATGAAAAGTTATACTTTGATGGTGCGGTAGGTCCCTTTGTCACTAAAGGTAATGATGATGACTACGGTAGCTTGCTGAGTGGCTACACAAGTACTTTTTACGATGTCGCGATGGATGCTGTCACACAAAGCCTTCTGTCATCTATTAGAAATCCTCTTAATCCTAGAAAGAAGTCTCCTGCTTGGAACCATTTTTTCATATCGCCTCGTGATAGTACCAAAGCAATCTGTATGTACTGTATGAAAGAGTTCAGTCGGGGTAAAAATGAGAAAGACCTCAGCACGAGTTGTTTAATGAGGCATGTGAGAAGGGCTCACCCCACTGTACTTTTACAAGACAGTGACTCTTCAAATACGTCGTCCAATTCTGCCTCATCTTTAATACCTCCCATGAAATCGCCAAATAATGGAGACCTGGCAGCTAGCATTAAGCCCCACTTAAACAATCACACCTCACCGTCCACCTCTTTAGCAGAAGCCACAGATGTAGCATCCAAAGAGGCATTTCAAATGGTCAAGCCAAACATGGAAACAAATGCCAAGACTGATTCTGGCACAGTCCCTTCCCCACATTCCATTAACGTTCACAACGATGATGCCATGGACATCGGGTCTGATTGCTCAGGCTCAGCCCATAAAAACTCGAGTTCTCGAAGGCGATCTGCGGTGTGGAAACACTTTTACCTATCTCCTGCGGACACCTCAAAGGCAGTGTGCATTCACTGCATGAACGAGTTCAGCCGTGGTAAAAATGGGAAAGACTTGGGAACGAGTTGCCTAATTCGCCACATGTGGCGGGCCCACAGAGACATAGTCATTGAAGAAAACGGACAGGGCTCCACAATTCCACCACCTTACACCACACCACCGACGCTACTGTCGCATATGCAGCAGATGCAGGACCCCGTGGAGATTAAAAAAGAGCCCTGTACCTCACCCGAAAACATATCAGATGAAGTGCCCAATGATGACAATGAGAACATGGTTTTAAAGATGGAGCCAAATGATGATCCATATCACTCGGGACATGAATCTTCACTCAATGTTTCTTTTGATATGAAAGTTGAAGGCATACCTCCATCATCACCAGATGACTCTGCTGAAGGCCCAAGCCAAGACCCAGGTTCAGTTTTTCAACAGAACAAAAAAATAATGAAGAGAGTGAAGTCCGAAGTGTGGCACCACTTCATGGTCTCTCCAGGTGACCAGCTCAAGGCTTTGTGTCGATATTGTCCTTGTGTCATCAGTCGAGGCAAACGTGGTGACTTTGGTACAAGCTGTTTGATGCGGCATCTGATGAGGAGACACCCAGATGTCCTCAAGAACCAAAAAAGCACAAGTGTCAAAGCATCTTCACCCCAGTCACTCCAAACCACTCTTGCTGCAGAGGAGGACCCCACAAATTCAACTGACGGCCCTGCTAGTGAGAAGAAACCACACACACTGCCTGTTTTTAGCAAGAAGACTTCAAAACTGTGGAATCACTTTTCTATTTCTTCTGGAGATCCAACAAAGGTGGTCTGTTTGCACTGTAGCCGCACAATTAGCAGGGGCAAGAAAACAACTAATCTAGGCACTAGTTGTTTATTTAGGCACATGCAGAGGTTTCATGGACATGTGCTTGAAAATAATAGAAGTATCTCAGGTGATGTGTCATCTGCTGAAATTACAGTAAAGCAGGAGCTCATGGACACTTCTACGTATGAAGAAAATGAAAAATTTGACAATTGCCACCCAGTTGCCAAAAAAATCACCAAACTCATTGCAGAAATGCTTGCACTGGATCTTCAGCCATCGGCCATGGTGGAGAACGTTGGCCTGAACCGATTACTGGAACATCTCCAACCACAGTATTCTGTGCCCTCTTCATCTTACTTCACCAGCACCGCCATACCGGAAATGTACGAAAGCGTAAAAGAGGTCGTTCTGACACACCTTAAGGAGGCAGAGAGCGGAATTGTCCATTTCACAACAAGCATATGGGTAAGCAGTCAAACTCGGGAATACCTGACTCTTACGGCCCACTGGGTGACGTTTGAGTCACACGTTCGACCTCAGGGCCAAGATTTTCACTGCTCAGCTCTGCTTGGTGTCTCCCCAATAGACTGTGATTACAATATGCTAAGCATACAGAAGCAGCTCGAGTATCTTTGGGACACCTGGATTGCTTCTTCAGGCCTGCAGATTGGATTCACTGTTACCGATAATCAAGCCATAGGAAATGTGCTGGAGGACAGCGCTCACACCATCATGCATTGTTTTGGTCACAACGTAGACCTCATTGTCAATGAAGCCATAAAAAGTCAGAGGATGGTCCAGAATTTGTTAAGCATTGCACGAAAGATCTGTGAGCGAGTACATCGTTCGCCAAAGGCAAAAGAGAAGCTGGCAGAACTGCAGAAAGCCTATAACTTACCTGAAAATCAGCTGGTCCAGGATGTTCCTTCCAAGTGGAAGACCTCATATTTCATGCTTGAACGATTAGTCGAGCAAAAGAAAGCCATTGACGAAATGTCCTTAGAGTGCAATTTCAGGGAACTTATAAGCTGTGACCAGTGGGAGGTGATGCAGTCGGTTTGCAATGCTCTGAAGCCCTTTGAGGTGGCCTGCAGGGAGATGAATAATCGCACTGCCACACTGGGCCAAGTCATTCCGCTCATTCATATTCTCAACCGAAAGATAGACATGCTTTTCGATGAGACCATGGGTATTGACAACATGCTCAAGTCTCTGAAAGAGGCCATGGTGACCAGAATGTCCCCAGCACTTCATGACCCACATTATATATGGGCAACCATGCTAGATCCTCGGTACAAGACCTCCTTGTTCACCGAAGAGGAAGGAGAGCAGTGCAAGCAAGACCTTATACGAGAGCTTGATAAGGTATCCACAGCTACCTCTGCAGAGACTAAACCTCCATTGTCCAATGGATGCAGTGAGGTCCCAGCTTCATCTAACAGCTCAGAGACAAGTAAGGACAACCTGTGGGCCCTAATGGATGACATTAGGCAAAAGATCAAGCAAGAGGAGAGACCAAAGTCATCAGAGCTTGCTGTTCTGGAATACTTGGAGGAAGACATCCTTGACCAGAACTGTGACCCTCTGGATTACTGGAATCTCAAGAAGTTCTTGTGGCCTGAACTTGCCAAAGTAGCTATACGTTACGTGGGTTGTCCACCCAGCATTGTACCAGCAGAAACTCTGTTCAGCACATCAAGTGTGAACTGTGCCCTAAATCAGTCCCGACCATTGCTAGAAAATCTTGAAGGACTCTTATTTTTAAAGGTCAACCTTCCTTTGATATATTTTCAATACTGAACTTTTTTTAATGTGTGCAAGCTTATTCTTAGACCCTGACAAACCAAGGACCAAATCACCTCTGATCTGGCCCTTTAAATATTTTACACTGAGGTTTAGATTTGGTATACAGAGCGTATAGATCATGTTAATTTAAATAAATGCTTTGTATGTGTACTACTGTTCAACACTTGATAACTGGAGTTGGTCTTATACCTGGTGAAAAGTGTTTTCAGGGAGGGAGGGAGAGATGAATGCTTAACTGTAGGGGGTAGATGTGTGTTGCTGTTTTTTTTTTTTTGTAATGGACAGATTTTTTTTGTCTTCTCTCTCCTTGTGCCTTATATAAACTACTTCAGGTCAAAATGCTGTAAATATTATTTGACGTGCAAACCACGTCATGTCTTCTGATTCAATGATTATGTAAAAAAAAATAATGGGATGCTGAATACTTTTTTATTACTACTATTATTATTATTATTAAATATGAACACATGGCCCAAAAAGAAATGCTGTGACTTGAAGATGTTTAAATGTTTGTAATTTAATCTTTTCATTGTGATATTTGTGGCTTATGGTACTGTCCATTAGAATTAGTTTCTTTTAAACTTAATTTCTTAACATTATGTAATATAATGCTGTACTTTCAGGGTGAGCCATCTATTTGAAAATTTTGGAAGCACAAATGTCTTTTTTTTTTCCTGGGGTATTAAATTATGGGTTAGTCAAGTTAATGAACATTTTATAAATAATGATTTCCAAAAAGGAAAACGATTTGCTAAAGACTAAGCGTTCAGACTGGAACCATGCGGTTTTCGTGGTCATTTGTTAATAAAAGGTTTACCCTTTCCAGTATTTGTCCTGCTTTTAAATTTTACAGCATTGGTTTATGGATTCTTACAGCAAATCCACTCATCCGACATCAGGATCATGGCATTTTATTCCCAATATGAATGGACAGCTGATTTTACAGATCACATGTAAAGCATTGACTTTCATAGAAAACATCACGTGCACCAGTAATCGCACTTTTTTACTCTTTGTAAAAGGAAGTGGTGAGCAGATGACCCAGGCCGTTACACAACCCCAGGTGCCTCTTGGAAGGCGAGCAGACGGGCCACAAACCAGTTTTTCCTGAGAGTCAAGAATATGCGTAGTGAGGCGCCACGGGCTCCAGATAATCACCATGTTGGTTTAAATTCACTTGTCTCCTTTGCATCAATCCACATCAGCAGTAACAAAGTGAGAAACACAGTAAAAGAACAACGTCTGCACATTTAAAAAATGTATTGGTCCATTGATTTTTTTTTTATTTTTTTTTTAAACATTTTGTAAGAACATTTGCTCATATTAGTCCATCAACTGTGTGGAGCATGTGGGAGTCTTTCCAAGATCACAAGCTTATTATTTAGCTTGGCGCGGAGTGGTGGAACCTGTGATACTGTGACTACCATACGTTCATATGCCTGTATGAAGAGGAGAGGTTGGTAGGAATCGCCAAGTAGTGATAGCTGATTTGTGTTTGCTTCCATCAGTATATGTGAGTAAGTCTTCATGAGTGGATGTCCTGGTGCCAAATCTTCTCTTTTGTCATATCTAGAAAGTCAGAGGAAAAAGCCCTTTTAACCCATTCAAGTCCAACAATTGCATTTAGAAAAAGCAACAAAAAACAAACATTAATTCTATTTACTAAATATATCTGTATAGTTACACATTAGTTAAACATCTAAAGCTTTTGTTTGCTTCAGTAATATATACATTTCATATTCATTTTCATCCTTTTTTTATTAATACAATTGTCAAACCATACAGCTATAAATAAACAAACCTCACTTTCTAGATGTATGGTTTGATCCAACGTCTGCTCAGGTAAACTCACAGAACACATGAAAATGAATGGGTATGTTTGATACTTGCCTCCATTTACTATTCAGTTCCAAGAAGCGTGAGACTCCCGTCTGTGCAGCAAGCACATCTATGTGTAAGGACACATCTAGGACAAGCCATAGAGACAGCTTTAGATTTGACTGTTGTCATTTTACTCGGGATTTCTCAGCCCCAACAGTTGCTCCTGAAATTAATATACCTGAAGTGGCTGGCACTAATGCATGCAGTTCCTGCATAGCTTTGCCTCCTGGGTAGTTGTGATGGGAAACATATAATGAAACACTTGAGTACACGCCGTTCACTACCAAATGTCCCATTACGATAAGTGACCCAATTTTATATATCCATGACTTCTGGTAGTTGTTTAAACTGAAACAGAAAGAAAGAAGGAAAAGATACAGATCAGTTTTGCTGATGAAGCAGAACGTTAACAGTGGTGTTTCCAAGTCCTGGTTCTCAAACACTCATGCACTGCACATTTACTACTGATCCAAAACTCCTAAACTTATCAGCTATTTAACCATGTATTCACACATTAGCACTTATTATTATTAGATTAGTCCAAATAGTTACGCCAGTAACATCTGTGCATGTTTAACTCTAAGGGCTCTAATTTAATGATCTAATGCAAAGCGTTACGAACAACATTTGTGGGCGTGTCCTAATCCATTTTGCTATTTTGACAGCAGAAAAATCAGACTTTGCACCAGCACAAGGAACCAAAACTTAACTTAAACTTAATATGTAATAAACCAAGCAGAATGGCATGTCACCAGCGAGGAAACAGACGTGATCGTGCACAAAGTATAAATACACCAGCACATCATTTACAGCAGCCTCTTAAGTCCATTAGTACACCTTGAGCACGTATCTGTGTCCTTAGCAAGCGTTGTGCACCTGCATGTTACTAAAGTACGTTGCTTAAATATGGTTTAATAATACTCCACTGATTTTAGACAGGGATTTTTTTTTGGTCAAAAGCACGTCATCACAATGCATTAAAATAGCAGCGAGCCGACAATGCGCCCAGTCACACCTCATTTAAAAAGCACCACTCCAAAGAACAGGAAACACACAATCATTTGTTATTTTAAAAACGTCCAAACATGGTGTGAAAATGAGGAATGTGCTGGTTTGAAACTAGTAAAACAACACCGCTTCGTGCTTTCATCTGGTGCAAAATAGGGCCCCCTGTGTCTTACCATACCACTAATTCTAAAGTTTCAGGTTTGTAGTAACAAACGGCAACATGTAGATGCCAGACTTGTGTAGACTTGCACTGCAAAACAGATTCAAAATTTCGGTCATATTGTATTCAACGTACATGTAGGAGCAACCTCGCGCTGCCACTATATTGAAGACAGGGAATGTGTAGATAATGAAGCGGAGCTCCTTGTGTGGTAGGAGGGAGTACAACAGGATAAATCCCATTGCGGGCAGCAGCAGTGTTCGCATTCGCCTGTCCAAGAGGCCGAATGGGACAAAGAAGATAGTAGCACCAAGGGCACGAGGGACAGCAGAGTAGAAGTACCAGAGAAAGGGGGAGGTTTACTGAAGGGAGGAAGTCAAGGAAAGACAAAACAAATACATGCACTGCCTCAGAGTTGTCCAAGTAACTGTTTAACTGTTGAAATTTACACAGGTTTTTTTTACACTGGAAATGATTAGGAGGAAGATATTCAAGCCAAAACAAGATTTACATCCCACTCACAACTAGGGGTGTAACAATGAACTGCTCTGTATTGATGCATCCGCCAAAATAGCACCATCTGCTCTATCAATGTGACAAATATCGATGTGTGTGTTCAGTCCACTATTCATTTTTCTTTATTTCATGGTGAGCAGTGTACTAAGAAGCTGCTTCAGCTTATGACTTCACTGCTGTATTTGACCTTTAATAATAAAATGCTCAGAATGAAATTTCATCATATTTCATACTGACCGCAGACCCCAGTATTGAAGCGAATCAACCAAATAGCATGAATGTAGGTTGGAATTGTGGTGAACATTATCTGAAAGGATATTCCCCAATTGGAGCTTTTGTTCAGGATGGTATTGTACCAGAGCACCTGGCCTTCAGGCCACAGCAGCTTATTCCAGAACACAGAGTCAACACTGACCGTGAGGCCTGCAAATAAAGAGATTGAAAGGAATCATTTAGTGGAACGTTTACATTTATGCAACAGATGCTCAGATATATACCACCACATACCAAAAATATCTATGCACATCCAGGTAAAAGGGAACCACAATTTCTACATTCAGTTCATCATCGGGTGAATTTTAGAGAAGTGAACTAAACGAAGGGAAAATTCCACTTTTGATTTCATTGCAGTGACCATGGGTCATAATGTCTACAACACAAATTTTGGAATTGTATTCACTATCCGAAACAACCACTAAACCTACATGTGTCGGGAATATTATGTGTCAAGTCACCTTTATTTGATCCAAAATGGAAACCAATGGCTGTAAATGTGTATTTCATACAAAGGTTACAATGTAAAAGCCAATTCTGCCAAAATTGCATGCCCAACTACTACAGGACAGCTAGTGCTAGACAATGCATGGCCAGGCAAGCACTGTCTAGCACTAGCTGTCCTGTAGTAGCTTGCCTGGCCATGCACTGAATGTGGCACTTTAGGAAAAGACAGAAAGAAAAAAGAAGAAATATCATTACAGATTAAAACCCAGGGAGAAAAGTGCATAGGAGCTCATCCAACTTAAGGCAGACTGTTCCTAAACTGTGGAGCAGGTACTGCAAAGGCTTTGTCGCCCCTTTGCTTCCTCCTTGATTGGGGTATGACCAGTAACAACTGGTCAGAAGATCTTAGAGACCAAGAAGGAGAAAAAGATTAGGGAGATAACCAGGTGCTTGTTCATTAAGAGACTTGAAAGACATAAATACATTTTTTAAATTTAATCTAAAATTTACAGACAGTCAGCGAAGGGCAGGCAGTACTGCAGTAACGTGGTGTCGCTATTTGGATCCAGTTAGTAGCCTTGCAGCTGTGTTTTGGGCGAACTGTAGGTTGAATAAGAAGCTAGATACCCCAGTGTACAGGGAGTTACAGTAGTCTAGCCAGGACATAATATAAAGTTGTTAAAAATATATTTTACTGGTTTTGGGGTACTACACTACATTATCCCATCCTGCCTGTTACTCTCCATAAATACATTTAAGAACATACACTTAAGGTAACAACCTTATCTCCTTTGCATAACAATGCCTTTGGCATCAGGCAGCCTATTTGTCCTCACTACATGCTTAACTTTCGGTGAGGAAGCTTTACTTTATGCAAAAGTTCTGAAGAATTCCCCTCTAAGGTCAACAGACATGATGACGTGGTATAGGGCACAGCATGACTAATGTCACCTTATAGCTCTTAGTGGCAACTCCAGTCTTAGAGGGCTGGTGTCCAGCACAGTCTGTTGATTTCCCTGCTCAAACACTCCTGTTTCAACTCGCCTCTTAATCGCCATGTTAAGTGAGTGGGTTTGAGGAAAGGAACTACCAACACCAGCCCTGCAGGACCAAAGTTAATGCAGCCCTGGTGCAGATAAACGCTGCAGGCAGGTATTTTAATAGACGAGTCACGTATATGGACGTTACAGATTATGTTCAGGATTTCTGTTGTTTTTACTTAGAAATAACAGTTAATGTTGAATCTTCATTCAAACTGAAGATAGAGACCAATCAGCCATAACATTGAATCACTGATTGGCAAAGGGCCAACTTACAGTGGCTAAATGGGATCTTGTGGAGTGTTCCAGGTATGCAGTGGCTAGTATCTACCAGATGTGATCCCAGGAAGGACAGCTGGTGAATGGGCGATCTGGTCAAGGGTGGCCAAGCTCACTGTAGTGCAGCAACATGCACCATGGAATAAATGCAAGTTGTGATGGGGCTACGGCCGCATGATATGGGCAAAATGTCAGTACTGCAATTATACAGCTACATATTGAGATTTCAACTTTATTCAATGTCATATTTCTCTAATTAAAAGTCTTGACATACGTAAGTATTATTAAACCAATGTATATTTTCTCCACCATCCATGAAGTCCATATATGGAAACTCCGCTTTAAAGACAGCCAGTTACCAAATTGTAGTTTGTGAGGACTTTTACATAGATCTCCTTATTTAGCCTACAGCAGTTAAGCCCCAAATGATACATTGAGCAGCGCTAGAAGGGGCAATGCTCTAATGGGAAACTTTGGATAACATTGATTATTTTACACATAGCTTCCACCTAAATTAAAATTTGGGTCAAATTCCCAAGATTTCAAACCAGTCTAGCATCAGATGGAAGATCTGCTGGACAAACTAGTCTGATTAAGGCTGCACCTTGCTATTTATAGGACTTAAAATGATCTGCTTCTAAAGTCTTGGTGCCAGATACCTTCAGAGGTTAAGGCATAGACTAGACAAGTTAGAGCTGTTTTGACAGCACCATGGGGGACCTACCTACACAAATCAGCAAGTCTTATATGACCTTATCTACTGAAGACCTGATTGTAGTTTGGGTGGGTTGAGAAATATTTTGGGCATATGGGGGGAAAAAAGCTAAATTTGCACACCAAACACGTCTTGGCTGATTGACGAGATCTGGCATTTATGAACAATTAATGTAACAACTGCACAGAGACCATCAATACTTACCCAGTGACAAAATCCCAGCTGGTACAGCATAATAAAGCAACTGCAGGATACAGAGTCTCCTGGATTGGAGGGACATCAGCAACATCAGTCCAAGCAGAAGGCACAGCTCAGAGCGGAACACAATGATGACAAAAGCAGAGAGACAGATGAAACACCCCTGTCTTTGGGCCATCCAGGATGTGAAAGCCAGCAAAACTGAGAAAAACAAGTTTCAATAAATTGTTTCAAAAAACTGTTAAAGCAATTTTTTTTTGTGGTCACACACACACACACACACACACACACACACACACACACACACACACACACACACACACACACACACACACAC
>JBBPDA010000126.1:25779464-25789627 GCA_037974385.1 Arnoldichthys spilopterus | reverse complement strand
TAAATGCAGAGGTTGCATTTCGTTGTGGTGCTTGAGTGTGTTCACAATGACAAATAGTCACTTTCACTCACTTCACTCACTTTTATCTGTGATAGTATGCTTTACATACATATATTTACATACGTAGGCAGTGGAGGCCTGGTGGTTAGGACATTGCCCTTGTGAACTGAAGGTTCGCAGGTTCAAGTCCCAGCCCGGGGACTATTGAGGTTCCTTTGAGCAAGGTACTTTCCCACTACACTGCTCCCCGGGTGCTATTGATAGCTGCCTGCTGCTCCATGTGTACATGTGTGATGGGTTAAATGCAGAGGTCACATTTCACTGTGGAGCTTGAGTGTCATGTTAATGATATAGTTGTATTGAACACAGCAGTGTTGTTGGAGTTTACACACATCACCAACATCACTGAGTTGAGAGCAGTCCACTATTCCAAAATTTCCAACCAAAATGGGCTCTGTGGTCATAAACAGACCAATGATAAAGCTGGAGTATGACTTAATAGACTAATTGCATTAAAACTCCATTATGACATAAAGCTAGACGATGACTCAGCCAACTAACTGCATGCACAGCGGCAAGCCAGGTGTTTCTAATAAACGGGCCAATGAGTGTTTATTTGAAATGTCAAACAGAACAGCTGATTTACCAGCCAGACATATGTTCAAAGTGTTTGATATTCTTTAAATCAGCAGCTGGATTCTGCCCTTGTCTTGGGCTCTCAGCCTTCTGGAGGAGGATAAGTGGGGAAATTAGTCTTTGCTTTTTTACAAAGTCTGTTTACCATGAGCGATGGCCACATGAAAGGATGCGGCGGCCACAGGCGTGGAACTGTGATACTCTTATTTTCGCTTATTAAACAGAACCTAATGTGGAGCAGACTTCTCTTCTTTTGTGCTATCAAGGCACTTTCATTTCCTGAGCAATATTAATTCATATGGTTCTGCTTTATCTCAAGGGCCAACCTCAGAAGAGCATGAGCAGTGAGATCGTCTGTGCACTCAGCTGGGCTCAGCGATGGAATTCACACACCATCCTCATGACTCCCACCAACTGGTGCCTATTGTGTAACCACGAAGCACGTTTTTCCATGTATTTACAGTTTAGCGCAATGAGACCTCAGCCGGCGAAAGCGATCTTTTTAAAGCTGTTGTTATTCTTCATAGCTTCCTGAGGAAAGGTCCCGCTTGAGGTCAAGGGAGGCTTGGGGTCATGGTGATTTTCTCACAGATGTGGGTGATGCAACGAGACCAGCTGTGATTTTGTTACGGGCATCTGCAGGTCAAAGATTTTTTGCTCATGTGCAACCTGCTTAACACCATCTCTTACACATGCACTACCTGTAACTGTGAGACTAGTCCAAATCCAACTTTTGATGAATGAGTGAAAATAAGTCAATACAACACCTACATTTACATAATTAGATCCTCCCATGCTTTGTATATGGGCAGTGTTTCAGTGTTCAGTGCCTTCAGATCTTGCATAAAGTTTCTTATCCATGTCAATTTGGGGACATCCTCACCCCCGCCCCTTTGGTGCCACAAAGTGTCCATCTCATTGCCACTTTAGGGATCCAGTGTTGTGGAGTTTGCACAAGCCACTCCTCCAAAGCACCTATTTATTGATGATGTCATTGAAATGGATCAGAAACATATGGAGCTTGATCTTCAGTAAAACAGACTTGAGGACCAGATCTTGTTCATTCTCCAAACATGGCTATTGCCTTCCCAACACGACACTCAACGTCTGCCTCTGCATCTTCATTTAACACATTTAAAACATAATAAAATCAAATGCAGTTAGTGCAAAAGTTTGGTCACCAGAACATTTGTTTTTGCAAGATTTTTGAGTCATTAGGCCTTACTTCAAGTCATAAAGATTATTAATTATGTAAAATCTCCCAGGGTGTTGTTGTTTATACTCAGCAGCCATGGGCTTATGTAAGCAGCTGACTGAGGATCTGAAACTTAAGATAAGTGACTCCTTTAAAGCAAGAGAACACTATAAAACATCACATTTTTTTCACTTTCCAAAATGTCATTAAGATCTGGATATTGCAGAGAAATGCCGAAACCAGGACAAGGCAAATAATCTCAGAAAACTGCTCTTAGACTGGTCAGTTATGCAAAGCAACGTATCATCATGTACCTTCAGGAAGACTTGGCTTGAGGGAAATGGTGATGATCTGGCCCACCGTGCAGTGTTGTGGCACAAATATCATCAGATGGAGGTAACCACTATCAAAAGGTAACACAAAAACAGAGGCTTTCTGGAATCAAATGCTGTTGGCTGGTTAAACAAAAACTGAGCTCTTTCCCTATGATCAAGAAAACAAAGAAAAAGAATGAGAAGCAATTTAATAATGGAACACCTGCTTATTCATTTGGCAAGGCAAGGCAGGGCAAGTTTATTTATATAGGACATTACCATACACAGAGGTGCTTTAAGGGCTAAAATGAGCAGTAAAGCCATACAAATAGGAATAAAAGTATTAGAAACAAAAGTAGGATTTTAAATAAATTACGATCAAAGCGCACAGTAAAAGTAGATAAAACTAAAGCCTCTGTTTACATGAAGGCTGTTAAAAATAAGGCCTTTTTTTGTTGGTTCTTTTTCAAAACTGGCCACAGCTGGAGGCAGATTTCCATGGGGAGCTGGTTCCCACAGGGGCCAGCTTAATGTCATTTCACCCTGTTTAGTTACGGGCTCTGGGCTCCACTAGCTGACCAGCTCCTGCTGAGAAGAAACCTTCCAGACTGATCTTTCTCAAACATTACAGATAAATATTTAGGTGAGTGACTTGAGACAATGAGTAAGACTCTTAAATCTGTATCTGACTGAAAGCCAGTGTAAGGAGCTGAGGACCGGAGTGGCAGTGGATCTCTAATGCTTTAGGGTTGCGTGGCAGTCAGAGACTTTTGATAGAAGGTAGAAAAGACTGTAGTAAATAGTAGCAAAACCTGAAAAGTAATGTTTCCTGTTAGTGAAGAAACTGACTGAAAGGTGTCCCAACTTGTGCACATGCCACATACTATCCCCTTATATGCCTTAAATAAGCAAATGAAATTAACAAATAAATAAATAAATACATGTTAAAGTGTTCAATTGTTAAAGACTTTGACATGACAGCGATATCATTTGGCTGTTCCCATTATTTGCCTACTACCCCTTTAGAGAAATTCCTTAGAAGAACCACTTTTTGTTCCTTTATGGTTCCACTTGCTCCAAAACGTCCTTTTAATAGACGGTTCTTTTAAGGACCATTTCTTGTAAATTAGATATAAATGTCAAAAAACTCTTTTTGAATAAAAAAAAGCATATTATTAATAACAAATCTCATAACACACACATGTAAGATTTATCTAGAACCAATGTATGTCTGAGCCAAGAACCACTTAGGAAACTCTTTTTTTATGAGTACTCTTCAAAGTGTGGCATCATGTGGACCTTACATAATGGCACGTAACATTTCATGACAGAGAGAGAAAGAGGTATTGAGAAAGAGAGAGATAGAGAAAGAGAGAGAGAGAGAGAGAGAGAGGTGTAGAGAGAGGAAGGGAGGGAGAGAGGTAGAGACAGAGAGAGAGAGACAGAGAGAGCGAGAGATAGCGATGATTCTGCAGTCCTGCTGGGTGGAGCTATGCTGGGTCAGCAAGGCTCCCTAGCGGGTTCTGACAGGTCAGCAGTTTGGGACATATATCAGCCACACACACATACATGCACACACGCACACACACACACCCACACACCCTGGGGATTTGGGTTGTCACAAACAGAGTGGGTTCATTCCCTCTTGGATAACAGCAAGGATGCTCCTGCGATTTGAAGCAACAACTTGAGAATTACACTTATATGTATATATGAATTATGTCCACTGTAAGCCTGAGCTATGCTTATGATAAATCTGAAAAGATTTCAAATGCAGTTCCACCCTGACACTGAGAAATAGCAGGCAGTGGGAGCACATTAGCATTCCAGGCACTTTTATCACAGGTTATGGTTACTTTCATTGTTCTGGATTCACATTTCTTTACCCTTGAAACTATGTAAGTAAATAAATCGTATGGATTTAGCACATTTAAGTCCATAAGAAAATTTATAATTTAATACAGACAAGACACAGACCCACTGTACTAAACCGGTTTTAACTTTGAGCAAGACATTTTGCATTTTATTTAAGGAATCCCATTAGCTTTATCTGTCTTACTGATTGTATATGACTGGATAGAATTGCTGCTGTTAGCCACTAGATGGCAGCCTTACCAAGATCCAGGGTGTGTCAGCTAAAAGCAGAGGGAACACCTGGATCATCCTAATTACCATGTAAAGCCATGCCTGGAAGCTGACATTCTCCAGTGGGCTGCTTCCTCGGGCGTCCTGTTCAAAGGGGGCCACTGCTGGTCTTTCTCTGCCCCAGGGGGCGGGGGCAGGGGGAGGGGGAGGGGTGTTTGGTAATAAGCGGCAACCTCATTGATTTGAGAGGCTGCAACATTGCCAGGAAAAATGAGAGAGAAAAGGCCTCCAGCCCAGAAGAAAACATTTACATTTGCATTTATGGAATTTAGATATCAAGATACGAAGAGGGACTTACAAAAATTCTTTTTTTGTCTATTTGGAAAATGCATTCGTGAGCCTGTAACTCTAGACTAGAGCCTAAAGATACCCATGAGCTAAGACACTTTCAGAAAGAGCAGTCAGTTAAAAATGCATTTTAGTCATGTGGATCTAGTGTTTATTTAAATGACTTTTATGTACCAGAACAATTATAATGATTATTTTATAGCCTGTATTTATCCCCTAGAATTGGAAAATAAACCAGCTGTTTTTGTAAATGCCTTTGCTCTGATTGGCTGCCTTGTATTGAGCCTCATTTTTCCTAATGCTTCAAATCCAATAGGGCAGGTAAACAATGTTTACATATTTTGCTGAATTTTTTCATTTACCCCGCTAGACTCCACACATCCTCTGGTAACTGCACTGCATTTACCTGCAATTTTTTGGTGGCGAATTCCAACAGAAAAGACAATAATTACAGTGATGTTTGATACAAATTACATCTTAGATTTGTTTTGATCTGTTTTACAGATGCATGTGCCCTTTCTTAGGATGACTGCCCCAATAAGATGACAATAACACCTGCACACCTCAGGATAATGATAAAGTCTATGTGACTATTTGTCATCGTGAACACAACCCATCACACAACGTGCACCAAAGCAAAAAATGACCTCTGTATTTAACCCATCCACACGTGCCAACAGTGCCAGGGTAGCAGTGTAGCAGGATGGTACCTTGCTCAAGGGTACCTCAGTGGTACCTGGGCCAACTTGAACCTGCAACCCCCCAATCACATAGGCTTACCCAGTACGCTACCACTGTCCATTCATATGGTTTAGACAAGCTGCCTAACAGATATGGAGACAGAGGAGTCTGAGTGGATTTTTGCTTACATTGGCAGTAGCAATGACACAGAAATAAGTTCAAACATGAATATTAATAATGCAAATGCCATTTCTCCCTTTTATGACCAAACAAGCTGCTTAAAACAAAAATAAATGATCCTATAACTCTGAAGGTTTTCTTATCTCAACAAGATTTTAAAGATGTCTGGGGAGTGAGGGACACTTAGAGTTGATCATAGGCATTGGTATGGTCTTCCCTTCAAGGTGTGATCAGCAATTGCATAAAAATTATATAATAATAATAATAATAATAATAAAAACAGGAATCAAATAATCAATAATAATAATCTAATATAAATAATAGTGTGTACGAGTTTTTATCGAGGGTTTAACGCTTTAGTGTTCTGGTCAGTTATTTGGCTGAATACATTTTAAATCCCAGTATCTTAGTACAACATGCACTAAACGTAGCTCAACCTGACTGTTCCATCTCTATCATTTGGTTTAGGTTAGTTATGGTGAAATATCCACTGGATTTCACTGTCTTTAATTAGTTGGCCTGTTCAGTGAGCTTCTTTATTGGAAGTTAAACAAACGCATTCTAGTTGCAGGTGGTTCTGTTGCACCAACACACATTTAAGGATGTTTTATGGATTTCTAATAGAATTCAAGAATGTGATTTGATTTTTATCCATTTTTATTGTATTGATCGAGGTCTATATTTAAAAAAGTATCGTTTTTATTAATGAAAAAATAAACATTATTACTGTTATCGCCCCAAATTAATATAAAATGCAAAGGAACATTTTTCATTGCTTTTTTACTTGGAGTGGACATTAAAGGGTTAAAAGAAAGTGAGACCCACAGATGTTCAGACTGTCAGAAAAGCCTTACAATTCCTCTTACCAGTGGACCCCAACACACCTGAACTGAACACTCACTTCCCATTAGAACTAACAATTCCAGCCTGTGCCCCCTGACTCACGTTAGCGGCCAATTGAAGGTCAGTGCGCTCCACTCTGCAGAGTGTGTATGAGCTGTGAGAGTACATGGTGTGCACATGAGCCACCTGCAGTGAGAGATGGAGCTACAATCTGTCCAGGAATGCGTAGAACACGCAGTGACAGGACAAGCATGCTGTGTACACAGGCTCATTTAAGAGGGAAATAACAAGTCACAAATGCAAGACAGACTGGCTTCACTCTCCGCCTCCTTCCACATGCCTACACTTTCTGCTGATATGTGTGGCATGCAAATAACTCTCCAAGAGCATCTGAGCATCTATAAAAAAAAAGTGGCATTTAAACCATTTTCCCTCACAACAAAGACATGTTGGGTGTGCTCTGTTGGCTTCTTTAGTTGAATCCAGGCTAATGTAGCTAACAACTAATGGAAGCTTATAGCCCACCAAAAAGCAATAAGCATTTTGGGCACTGTGTGACCCAGCTAACATGTCCATGTTGGCCCCATTTATGCTTTGCGTAGGCTTCTTGGGTTCTAGCTGGGTAAGGGCTTGGTATGGGTAAATTTTGTTGCAAGGCTCATATAAGAGAACCAGTGCAACTGGGTTCTCAGTGGTTTTTTTTTATGGTTTTGTCTGGGTCTCACTAGGGTTTAATATAACTGGGCTTTATATGGGCAAACTGCCCCACAGCGGACCCAAGAGGAGACTGAGGACAAAAATGAGCCAGGTCCAAGATGGGCCAAGATAAAACATATGGGGCCCACATGGACATGTTCACTGGGGACATACTGTTATTGGTTAAAAACAGACCAAAGTACAGACAGAATTGTGACTTCAAACAGTTGCTTTTGATTTGAACAATGTGATGCACTTTGAACACACCCCATCACAAAAACTGTACCACAACAAAATGTCACCTCTGCATTTAACCTTTCCATGTGTGGAGCAGTGGGCATCTATTAACAGCATCTGTAGAGCAGTGTAGCAGGAATACCATGCTCAAGTGTACCTCAGTGGTACTTGGACCAAGACATGAACCTGAGACTTTCTTATCACATGGCCATGTCCCTGAGCACTTGGCTACCACTGCCCATAAACAAGTCTATTCAAGATTACTTAACAGCTCAGCATGGTTTGAGCCAAGAGGGTGATGATAGCAGTGTACACAATACAAACTGGTGGTTATAAGCTTTTCCTGACATAGCAATAGCCTTGTAGCTTCAGTGAAAAAACTAAAAGCATACTTCAGATGTAAAACATGTCTCTGCACATTGACAGGGGAAAATATATATTTTATCTCCCTCTCACTGTCCTTGAATCTCTCGCTGCCCCCTCCCCCCAAGCTCCCACCTCCAGCCTCAGCTTAACTGCTTAACCCCTACTGACCTTTCTGTGTGGGTATGTGTGCATAAGGTGGGGCAGGTGAGGGGGTGAATCCCCTTTTATCCCATTTAGCACATTCTCAGAAGTTGTGAATGAGTTTCTGGAATGGCAGGAGTGCTCAGCCAGTTCCCTGTTAATGATGGCAGATTAATAAGAGTGAGTGCGGTGCTTCCTGCCAGCTCATATTTTTGGCAGCATCTTGAGTCAGGAGCGACTGCACGGTACGATCACAGCCGGAGGAGCGCTCCGAATGGCTATCTGAGAACAGCGCGGCTTCTTCTCTGCCCACTCGTCTTCCTGTTGCTGCCCACACACACGCACATAAACACACATGCACACTTACGCACACGCACATTTACACATGCTGTAAGATACAGGCCAAGATACTGAGGCCCAGATGGCCGCTCTTAGAATGGCCATTATGTAACAAGCTGGCACATATTTATCAGTTCCTCACACAGAATTCAACTCCAAATACCCATCCAAACAGAAGGAGCCATAGTAACTTTCTTTCCTTTCATAACAGGGCCGCAACTAATGTTTATTTCTATAAGTGATTCATCTATAAACTATTCAGTGAATCAACTTTTTTCTCATTTTTGCCATGTCAGAACACTGCCGGCATTCAAATTTGCACCAGAGCCAATTTATAGGGAGTCTAACCACTCCCTCTGTCCCCCAAAAAAATATATGATCAAAAACATAAGGGTTAAGTGTAAATTCCATTGAGGTGTTGGTATTGATCAGTTAGATGGTTATATATTAAGATGTATATATTATTGCAATATTTATTATTATTATTATTAAGATTTATTTAACTGTACACTGCACCTTTTAATGCATATGACAGGTCTTCAGTGAATGGAGCTAAAAATTGGCTAAAAATTCTAAATAAAAAACATGCACTACATTTTTAAAAAGCAATGAACACTACTATCTTTTCTTCTACAGCAAACAGGTTGTGCTCTGTAGGGTTGACTGCTAGGGTTAATCCTACTGAGAGTTCATTGGTTGGTTTGCTGGTGACCTCTTTGGCTAAGTAGTTCGCCCTCACTGGCATCAAGAAGGCCCAGCTAGAAAGCCAATAACAGGAGTTCATTAGTGCTCAAATATATGACAGCAGTGCTGAACTATATTATTTGATTCTGCATTGGGAAAATGAGTGTATTTGTCTGTATGAAAAATAATGAACAATTAACAATTGAGCTCAGGAGCTCTTTGTATTGCCATTCCATTTAGACTTTCTCAGGAGCACCCTTCAGCAACTGCCCAACTCAGAAGATGTTACTGAGTTGCAATTATCCTCACAAAAAATTATCTGTATGAAAAAGTATTTCCTTTTTATTCTTCATGGTGCAAAGAAAAATTAAAAACCATATCACCCTCTAAGTTGATTAGATGTGCAGTAGTGTTAGTTTGATTGTAGCAGCATTCATATTTTGCTGAATAAATGACTTCATTATTCCAGAGACTTTCGAGAATGCCTCGTTCACACTTACATCATTTTAAGGCTGTTTTTGAGTTGCCACAAGGTCACCAACCAAAGTGCTCAATCTGGCATGATCTCTAGATATCTGGCCTGGTGAAAATCTGGGTCAGCTGCCAGAGAGCTATAGCCAGTGAGAACACAGGAAACAAGTAAATGGAAAGAGGTGGGGGACATTCACCTCAGCTAAAAAAAAACATGACTGAGAGCATGGCTGTGTGACGGTGGACTCAGCAAACTGAACAAAAATGAATGGCTTACCTCCAACTCTCTCTGTAGAACAGACAGTCCATACTGACAATCCATACCCCTTCTTTTTACTCTTATGCGAAATTTTTTACATTTCATGACAGAACATGGTTTCATAGACCAGTCTTGTTAAAAGATGGTGTAGTTGGTGTTGCCTTGTCACTGCTCTGTTCACACTACACAACGTTCTTACTTATGACTGGGAGTCTATAGGTTGTGTAGTCTGAACAGTTCAGCAATCAGACTACTTTCACAAGTGTGGTGTGAATAAGCCATAAAACTGAACATACCAATTTAAGATTATTTGATACTGGATGTTTTGAATCCTGATTCCAAACAATGGGAGTCGATTCCAAGAGTCGACACAGATTCTAAAAAAGTCAAGACATGTAAGGAAGGAGAACAGTAGATTATTAGGTTCATAATATATTATTATGAATAATCCAAAGACATGGGATCTTGGCACATTACTTAAGCTCTCAATTTATTTATATGAGCTATCTGATGCCTTAGCAAAGCAAATTGAATTGAAAGTGACTATTTGTCATTGTGAACACACTCAAGCACCACAACGAAATGCAACCTCTGCATTTAGCCCATCCCATGTGCACACGTGGAGCAGCAGGCAGCTATCAACAGCGCCCGGGGAGCAGTGTAGCGGGATGGTACCTTGCTCAAGGGT
>JBBPDA010000126.1:25723398-25775218 GCA_037974385.1 Arnoldichthys spilopterus | reverse complement strand
GGCATAAGGCAGCACAACCACTCGACTGTCAACAAACCTGAGTGAACACGTCAGAGTGGGGGGTGACAGCATCCAAATATTCTCCATTGAACCCCTCTCCCCTTCTAGATCCACCTTGCTGGTGTACAGTCAGTTTGTATTAGACATCCTCTAGTCCAGGATTGCCCAAGGTCCAAAGGGCAGGGATCCAACACAGTTTGGTAGTTCCACTACTTCAGCACACTCACTACTCCTAACAATTAACAGGTGAGCTGAACCAGCTTTTTCAGCAGGGAAAATACCCAACCAGGACCGGTGTTGGGCACCCTTACTCTAGTGAACTATTTTGCACTAGCGCAAAGTGGTTTTTTGGGTTTCATACCAGAGCATTCCTCTGTTGGACACCATGTGTGCACATTTTCATAATAACAAATTATTTTGCTTGTGTTTCCCACTCGTTGCAGTCGTACTTTTTAAATTAGGTGTGTCTGGGCACATTGCCAGTTGCTGTTGTAAGGCAGTGAAATGACATTTTGCTTTTGACCAGCGAAAACCACATCTAAAGTCAGTGGAGTATTTATAAACCATATTTAAGTGGCATGCTTTAGTAACGTGCAGGTGCAGAAGCTCATAACAGATAAAGATATATGCCTGAAGTGCATTAGTAGCACTCGAAAGGCTTAGGTGGAACAGTGCTGCTTCTGTAAATGATGTGCTCGCACATTTTCACTGCGTGCACGAGTCAGGTAAATATGTGATTAAAATAGCAGTTTGCCATAGCTCATGCGCCCCTGCCTTTTACAGGTGAGGTGATGTGCTATTCTGGTTGGTTTATTGATAAGCCCAAAACACACCTCTGAATAATTAAGAGAGGAGCTAGGACTGCTCCTTGTGCTGTCAAAATAGCAAAATGGTTTTGGACACACCCATAAATGTTAGTTACACCTTAGTTGTGCATTACATTTTGCATTAGATCATCAAAATAGTTTTTGACCACAGAGTCACTCGTCTGCTTATTTTTTGGGTGGTTTACCACTCTAATACATCGATGCAGCGATTCTGATATGTCCATACCCTGTTCATACCATGTCAGTGCACACTGGTGTGTCCAACATCCAATTGATACCTGGTCAGCAGTGATCCTGAGGTCTGAAACATGCCAGTGATGAATGGGGTAGAAGACAGCTGACAAATTGTGTTGTGGCAGATGGCCCACAGCCTGTAATTGCACACTTATATAGTGAACCTATAAGGTATATAGAGCTCATAAACTGACCAGTGAGAGGAAAGGCAAGATATGAGTTTCTGATAAAATGGACCATGAATAGGGTTCAACCAGTTTGTGGGAAGCTGTAAAAAAATAGATATTTTTTGTGTCCAGAATGATGATGAGAGTTGATGATTCCATAATAATTCATACTAAGAATGAACCTAACATCAATTTTAATATTTAAAAAATGCCGGCAGTAAGCATAATAAGAAAAGACAATAAATAAAGCCATGTGCAAATATTTGAACACTACCATTCATTAAATAAGATCCTTTTCTGCCAATTTAGTACAGTTTCTACATATTTAACTTTAACATTCTAAAATAAATAAATAAATAATGTGTCATAAGCGAGGCCATATTTCAGCTTTATTGCCCTCAAACTTATGTTTTCAATCATTACTCTACTGCTTAAGGTCATGTGACGTGACATTAGGATTGTGAAAATTTGATATTATTATTATTATTATTATTATTATTAATATTATTATTGTCTTTTCACTTAGAAAATCAACAAAGCATTTCACTTCATATGGGAGCCAAAACTTTTGCATACAATTTTTAAATCAACCAGCCGAGATGCTCTCACGTGATACCACTTCTTCGCTCCCTGCACTGGCTCCCCATCTCCGCTCGAATCAAATTCAGGTCCTTGGTGCTCACCTACAAGATCATCGATGGATCATCCCCTGGCTACATGACATCACTCATCCACCATGTCACTCAGATCAGCGAGTGAACTCCGACTGGAGATTCCATCCCCTCGTGGAATCAGCACCACTCCAGACTCTCAATGGTGGAATGAGCTGCCCAGAGATACAAGATCAGCTGAGTCTCTCTCAATGTTCAAGAAGCGACTCAAGACTCAACTGTTCTGCACCCACCTCAGCACATAAGCGTAGTGATCACACATGAACTACTGCTTCCCGATAACCGAACAGACGTCATCCAGAAATAATGATCCAGTTAGTTTTTATTGTAGCTTTTACCTTAGCCCTTGTCAATTGTTATACTGTAGTAGTTGCATAAGCACCTGGCACACGTATCTATTGTTGTAGTTGCTCTCTGTAGTTAGTGTAAGCACTTGGCATATGTATGTAGTTATTGAAGTTGCTCTCTGTAATAGTATAAGAACTTGGCATTTGTATTTATTGAATGCTCTCTGTGGTAGTATAAGATTTTGGCGTATGTATGTATTACAGTAATTGCGTCTGTTATTTATTTTACAACTACGAGCAATGCGTTGGTCTTCCTTGTAGCACCACCCTCAGTGTTACTCTATGCAATGCAAAAGCTTGATTGTTTCCTATGTCCTGGAAGTCGCTTTGGATAAAAGCTTCAGCCAAATGAATAAATGTAAATGAATAAATGTAAAATGATTAATTATCTCTCGATTACTTCTTGTGCCCCCCCCAAAAAAAAAATTACTATAAGAGGTGACTGTAAGCTTTAGAACAATGTATTTGCTCCACTGTGACTGCTAAGGATTTTACATAGGAAAGCACTGGAGCTGAGTACGCAGCAAAGCTTTGGCCATTAGAACTAGATTATGGGAATGCGTCCCATGCTGAGTTTGCTCAAGTGTTTCCCTGCTCCTAATGCTCCAGTATGACCCAGATTCACGCAATGGCCTTCCAGTGAACCCCCAAAGCTCGCTGGATTATCCTCAAGGCTCTTTACAGTGAGGCTCCCATCCACTTGCTTGTTAAACACAGACCAACCCCATTTTCCTTTTTGCTTCCTTTGCATTTTTTCTTTCTTTCTTTCTTTCTTTTTTTTCTTCCCTGTGGTTTGGCTCTCCACACAGTCTCTACTGACATGCCAAATCAGCATTCCCTCCTTCCCAAAGCTGTGAGAATAAGCCATGAAGTATGCACACCAAGGCCAAAATTATACACATGTTTGGGGTGTAAATGTCTGACCTCATAATGATTTGATACGATAGCGATTCTGTAGGAATCATCTCACATTTTCCCACGACTGAATGATTATGATGTGACAGTAGGATCAGGTATTTTTCCCAATTTAATGTATTTGTTTGTTTGTTTGTTTGTTTTTAAGATTGAAAACAGTCAGAGAATTTTATTTCGTCCCAAAATTTGTTCATCTTTACTGCATATTAACAGCCTTCTAATGTTGCAGAGCTAATGCAGCTACATAGCAATGCACTGCTGATTATTCACACCACCACAACATGTGTGTATGTTTTTGTTTTGTCTTGGCCAAGTGACATCAGATATAATGTCAGTTGGTTGTCACCATGATGTAGCAGGTCAAGAACAGAGACTGAAAAACAAAAACAAGCATCTGCTGATGTCTGGAACTACCTCACTCTATCCACCAAACACACAGACATTTGCTTTTATACTGTTTTAGGACATGGGACAGACCATAAGTGTATCCCGCAAGGCAAAAGAGTATGAGAGGAAATGTGTAACACGTGTGCACTGGTCATGAAAGGCATGATGCTATTTGCAAATAACACACAACCTCAAGTGTTCTGCTGCTTCTATGAAACTGCTTTGTTTATCAGTTAAAACAGCTAGGGATGAGCCGATGTGGGATTTGTAGGCTTATGCCGATATGCCGTATTTTTCATGTACACATCTGCTGATGATGATACCAACAACAGTATCAAAAATATATTTTTTAAATAAGGAATCTACCTACCTATACAATTGTTTTTATTTCTATAAGCTTAAAAAGTAGCAGTGGCATTTCATTGTCACCTAAACTTTCTGTGTGAAAAAAAAATAAATTAAAAAATCAGTCAAATCTAAACATCAGTCTGATGCTGATATTATTTTGTCAAGCAAATACATGCTTATACCAATATAATGCCATATATAAACTACCAAAATAATGAATAACATTGACTATATATTTATTTCATTACAGTGGAAATTGCCTTGGGGTGGGAAAAATGGACGAGCATAAGGATCTGAGCCACTTTGACAAGAACCTTATTGTGATGGCTAGATGAGAGAATGAGGCAGGCAGAGAATGAATGAATCGGTGACAAGGTCAACCAATTGTTAATGCTAGAAAGAAGTCAGAAAGCACAGTGCACCACAGTCAGAGCTGTTTCAGCAGCATGAGGGGGACCTACTTAATATTAGCCAGGTAGTGTTAATGTTATGGCTGATCAGTGTTTGTTTGTATGTGTTGCCTTTGGGATATATATGGGCAATATGTGTATAAGTATAAGTATTTAGATATAAAGTCTAACCTTTAACCCTATATATATATATATATATATATATATATATATATCTTGGTTGTGATGTCATTTTAGCTGAAAACATATTTACCAAAACATTTTTTTTCTGGATCATTCAGGACATTTTTCATCTTTCTGTATCTCTCTCTTTCACTCACAATCACACACACACATGCACACACACACACACACACACACACACACACACACACACACACACACACACAGCTCCTGTAATCACATTAGGCTGGTTATGGCCAGGTCATGGCCTGCAGTTTCCCATTCAATCTACCCACTAACAAGGACCAATGTGACTTTTATGACATCATCAAAAACTTGCCGATGAAGCTGCTGATGAACAGCGCTGGCGGTCAGCAGAGAGAAGGCCATGTGCTGGCACCGTCCAACTAATAATGAAGTCATCCCACATTAAGTCCACATGGCAAACACCTGCATAACAAACCTGGTTGCCATGGTGATGGGCCTTAACACTGCACTGTTTACAGGATGTGGATCTGAACGCATCACTGAAGCTTCTCTCAGGAGCATGCAGGGATCCAGGCACTCACGGTGGGATGTTCTGGTTTGGATTATCCACACAATACAACACCAGTTATGAGAACATCTGTAGATATTTGGAACAAAAACAGAGCAGATGCTGCAGATTTAGTACACAGGTTTAATATTCATTAAAAAACAACATTTAAGGAAACAGATATAGACACATCACACACACACACATAAGCATGCACGGAAACACACAACCATTTGACATTAGGGGTGTAACAGTGAATAGATTTGTAGTAATGCATTGAACAAAATAGCACACAATTCAATGCATTAAAATCAATGTGTGTGTTTACAATAATTTTACTTCATTTTACAGTGAGCAGGGTTTTGTACTGAGAAGCTGCTTTTGCTTATGACTACACTGCTGTAATTAACCTTTAATAATAAAATGTTTACATTATAATGTGTTTGAATGTGTGAGCTGATAACAATGTAGCAGATTGTGTGAAATTTCGTGAAATTTTGGGGACTGTGGACCCCAGTATCAGACCAAATCAACCAAACTGAATATTGTACATTACAGATGAGGAATTAAGCAGATATTTATACTTAACTAATAATTACATCATGCTTAATTAATATATTAACTAATACTCAGTGCATAAGGAAAAAATAATGAAAAATATACATTAATGACTAACAGAGTCATAGATTAATAGCCATTAAAAGTGTTAAATGTTAGGGATTAACAACTCTTTAAATTTGTTCTGTTAATTAACATCAGATTTAATGTATTAATTAAGGTAATTTGCATAATATATTATTTATTTAGAGATTTTTTAAAAGTTATATATTGTCATACACTTATGTGGGCAAAATCATCCTTCAAAAAGAAAAAAAGAACATACATCTCTAACCAAATCCTTTTTTGTTATATCCCGAAATCTCATTTGCATATGTTTAGTGGTTCAGCCTACCCACCCATGCATGCTGAAGTTAGAGGGAAAGTTTGAACCCTGACTGCTTTTTGAAAAAGGCACAATACAGGGCAGCCAATTAGATCAGAGTTCATTTACACACAATATATCATTTTAAAAGGCACAAAAAGAAAAATATAATAGCCTTAGACATGCAAGAAAATATAAGATACAGGCCTGTTAAGTCTCGCTGTTGTAAAACCACCCAAATCTAACTTCGTGTTCCAATTTGACCACCCCATTAAAAATAGTCTGCATCTGCCACTGATTCTGAACAATCTGAATAATGATTCCAAACATGTGAACACGTGTATACACACACACACACATACACACACAAGCCTGCTTGTTTGAAACAGTAAACATTGCACGCCTGCAGCACTGAGATTTCACACAAAAACTTACAAGAAGGTCATGTTGAAACCCAACACTCAGGTCGGAACATTAGGAAACAATGGCTTCCTTTGGCGAAACTCCACAAACACACAATGTGTCATCAGTTTGCTTTCATCATCGTGATTCCCAAACAGCAGTAGTTCTGGTCACTGGAGGTCATCTGTGTTGAGCCGGAACATGTTGTTTCAGTGTATTATGTTATTGTGCAGCACGTGACTGCTGGGTACTCCTTTTCGCTGGGAAATTGATCTAAAAAAAGAGCTAACCTGTTCCTGACACTGTGTTCTGAAGAGAGTACACAATGCTTAACAAGAGTGATGAAGCAAAATCTTCAAGCCAATAGATTACTAGAAGCCCTGGGATAGGATTTCCTGATTTAGTAAAGGCAATCCCGTTCAGGCCATATGGCTCAAACCTGGCATAGACTATAGAGTACCGTATTTCCCCAACGATAGACCACCTCACATTATAGGCTGCCCCATTCTATAAGCTGCAGAAAATGTTCATTTGTGATTTAAAACTCTAAGATAAGTCATCCCGTGTTATTTGCCACGGTATTACTGAATTTACCAATCTGAAGTAAAAGCATCTAATTTGGCACACCCCTAGAGGCCTTTGCAATTCTATAGTGAAATTATACCATAGTTGAGCGCGAAAAATTAAATGGATACAATTTTGAACTTAGCAATATCATGCCGCAACGCTGCAGAATTTAAGCTCCAGGTCATTGCTTTCGTGAAAGAAAATGGCAACCGTGCAGCTGGACACCACTTTGAAGTAGATGAAAAACAAGTGAGAAATTGGTGGAAAGTAAGCTTCCTCCACATAGGTGTGCAAGGGAATTATACTGAAGAAGTGGAAACAGATCTGCTTGTGCACAAAGTGAAAATGTGCAAGCACATCATTAACGGGAGCACCACTGTTTCACATAAACCTTTGAAGTGCAATTACTGCACTGTCCATAATGAGCATCATGTACCAGCATGTTACCAAAACATGCCACTTAAATATGGGTTAATAATACTCCACTGACTTTAGATGTGCTTTTGTTGGTCAAAAGTGCAGTGTCGTTTCACTGCCTAAAAATAGCAATGCACAGTCAATGCACCCTCATTTAATGCATATACACCTCATTTAAATAGCACTACTTCTACAAGCAGGAAACATGCACAAAAATTTTTGTTATTATGAAAACGTGTGGGCATGGAGTGAAAATTATGAATGCGCTGGTATGAAACTAGTAGAATCACTATGCTAATAGGGCCAAATTTGTCAATTATCAATGATCCTTACTGGCCCATAAATTACTTATAAATTATACTAAATATGTCTATATTCTGTATGTGTGGATTACGTCTCAGTGTTAGTCACTCATACTGGGCTACCATTAGCCTTAGGAGCACAGTCAGGCCTCTTGCAAAAATATATACAATTGCCATGACACAATATTCAGACTTTCCATAGTGAAATCCAATTTTAAAGAACAAATGATCTGACTGAATTTTCTTTAAATACGTAGCTCTATTTGCACAGGATGGATTTTCCTCCAGGTTTGTGTAGGCAGAAAAATGCATGGTTGTCAGTCTAGTGATTCATACAGCACTGTGAACTATGCCTCAGTGCTCCATTCAAGCCACTGAGCTACAAGCACTTAGAAAAAGGATAGAATTTTTCACACTTCATAATTTTAAGCCTGTTTTTGAGTTGCCGTCAGGCCGATTAGTCAGAAGCAATTCCACATTAAAATGGCAATTTGACCATTGCTATGTGTGAACACTAGTCTCTGTATACGACCAGATATCTAGCCTACTAAGTATCTGGGAGAGTCACCGGCGATAAGAGCACAGGACAAGGCTTGACTAAAAGAGGTGAGAAATGTTAAAAAAAAAAAAACTAAGACTGAGAGCATGGCTGTGTCATGGTGGACTCAGCAAACTGAACAGAATTTAATGACTGATTTCCAACTCTCTGTGTAGAACAGACAATCCATACTGCCCACATGGGCTGATCCATTCCTTCACTCATATCCCTTTCTTTTTCCTTTCATGCAATTTCTTGGAACTTATGATCACAAAAACAGCTTTGAGGGTCCCGCCATTTCTCACATGACGTTTTTCTGACATAACATTGTTTTGTAGACCAGACAGTGACCCCCTGTTACTGCCCTGTTCACACTACACAACTGTCTGACAGTTTCACAACTGTGTAGTGTGAACAAGGCATTAGAGAGCTTGGATTATAGGTCAGAGCAAAGATGCCAGTTTTCAGTTGTTTGTGATATGAGGCAGTCACTATTATTAAGATGCTAGTATTTTGTACATATATTTTATAATTTTATGTCAACTGTGATGATTCAGTGTTAGTTATCCTTGAATTTTAATATGGAATCAGTGCTGAAATAAACAAAGGTGGATGAATGTTGTATTTGCTCCCATGTCTGTTCGCCATGAAACAGCATGCTGGTTGATAAGTAGTCAAAAGAACCTAATTACTAGACAAATCACAGGTTTACCCTATTTACTTCTGACCATGGCAGGTTCACTTTAGTAAACAAACAGTCCTTCTTATACAAGAGAGAAAAAGTAGGGCAGCTTCGTCCTCTTACTTTCAGATCCCTTTTTTCTCCGTAATGACCACATTTCATTTGACCTACTTTGCTGTAAGTAACCTCAGAAAGCCTCACACTAAGTCAGCATTTGACAACTTTACATGGCACAAAACACATGGTGTCCCTACACTTGGTTTGTTGATTACCTGAACTGTGAAGGTTCTGCTGTTTATTTTCTGAGGCTGTAAAGGAACCAAAGGTTAAGGCTCAAAAGAAATTCAAATCCTGAAAATGACAACAACTGACTTGTCCATGCACAACTGACTCTTTTGTAACATCTGTTGTGAGGTTGAACAAGTTTTACACATTAAATGTAACAAAAATAGAAATTATAATTGCAACATTTAAATCAAAATATATATTTTATAAAGAAATGTATGTATGTTTTATATGAAAGGTCACATTGTTAGGACAGATTGGGCAGTTTTAGGCAGTGGAGGCCTAGTGGTTAAAACATTGCCATTGTGAACTGAAGGTCACAGGTCCAAGACCCAGCCCAGGTACTACTGAGGTTCCCTTGAGTAAGGTATTGTCCCAATACACTGCTTCCCGGACGCTGTTGATAGCTGCCCGCTGCTCCACGTGTAAACATGTAATGGGATGTCACATTTCGTTGTGGTGCTTGAATGTGTTTACAATGACAAATAATCACCTTCACTTCATTGGGTACATTTAGCTTTATGCATTAGGTAGACCCCCAAAGCGATCATGCTCCAAATGTAGGTAAAAGTAGTAATAGGCAACCTTAGACCTTGTTTACACTACATTATTTTAAAGCTGTTGTTGAGTCAATAACAAGTCGCAGACAAAAGCACTTAATTGGGTGAGATCACACTTTTGACCGGTGATCAACAATCCCAGTGTGTGAACACTGCAAAGACTAGTCACTGACTTCAAACACCAGATGTCTGGTTATGTGCATTAATATAGAATGATATGATTAACAGTAATTATATAATTAATAATGGCTGTCATGACAGTCATACCATATTTGATGTTGTGACAATCACATGTTAATGTTCTGAGATATAATGAAAATGTTATGAAAATACAGTGGCAAAATGGAAATACTATGTTTAATATTATCTGCTATGATGACTGTTATGACGAGATATTCCGTGATATGTTTGGCATGGTTATGCCATTCTAGCACAGTAAAGCTTTAATTCATGCATTAGGGTGAATGTGGTTAATGCCTACATTCCGGAAAGCTTCTGTTAAAACAAAAAGAGCACATTTGTGGACACAGATTATTGACAGACCCCTTTAACAGACTAACCTGCCTTGTCAGTGTGCCTTGCTAGTGCACAGTTATAGACTACAGCTCATTTGTTGCCATACACAGTTAGACTTAGTCACCTTATACCCCATCATCAGTGGTCAGTTTTTGACCACAGGATCACTCTTTGGTTTTGTTGACCAGCAGTCATGCTGGCATGTGTAAAACATTAGCAGCAAAGCTTTGCCTAATACATTTGTACTGACTCTAGCTATGTTCATATGTCAGATTAATGGTCCGTGGAACATCTTTACTTTGAAGAAACTTTGGGACCTCCATGAGGGCATATTTCTTAATTATATATGTTCATATTTTTAAATTAATATTTAATTTGGGTTTGAGTTTTAATTCACTTGATTATTTAATAATTTATTTATTTATTATGTGTTACATTATTTGGGGGGCTTTATTGTTTTTATTTTTTTGTTTTCTTATTTGTTTTTATTCTGTAAAATGCTTTGTGTTACATTGTGTTTTTGTGAAAATTGCTATATAAATAAAGTCAGATTTATTGGTTGTTTGGTTGATTGATTGATTGATTGAGAATGGTCCGCCAGTAAAATAATATCTTGTCAGTGGTGATCCAATGGTGTTCCCTTCTCATTGATGGATGGGGTACAGGGTGGGTGATTGCAGATGTCAATCAGTAATTGTAATCTCCAAAGTGCATCAATGTTGGCCAGAAGTTCCTCCAAATTGGCCAGAACAGGACATTAAGGTACATAAATGTGCAAGTCATCTTATACATGAAAAGCTGTTGAAGTTGTTGAACTGGAGAAGCTGCTGATTTATTCCAGTAAAACTCACATTATCCTAGGTGTTATGTGTCTCCATTGCCCTGCAAGAAATTTGGGAACAATAAGAACGTATTGTTGAGGGTAAGCAGACTCATCTCAGAGAACGGTATGTTCCTGCTGAAACCTGATCAGTTTCCCGACAAGGGAGGCATGATGAATTAGGCTGCTTTAAACGGATTCTGTAATCAAAGAGGGGGTGCGGAGGGAGCTCACCTTTGTAGGCTAAATATGACAGCACAAATGATTCAATTATGCACCAATCCTTGTAATAGACAATAACTCAAGCCTTGGGAGCAATCCACACTTTTTAAGGTAAAAGATTACTGTGGGAGAAAGCCGATACCAACAACAGCATCAGTATCTGTTCTGCATTGTAAATAAGTAGCAACCCAAAACAATCTCACGTAGCACCAGTTTCGGGCCAGTTGATTACATAAACAATCAGGCAGGACGTTTTGTTCCAGTTCAGAGGAACACCTGAGGATAAATGTCAACACAAAACTCAACAAAGCAGTGTAGCCTCTGACTATGACTGTACCATAACCCCTAGTCGGGCAATGCTCCGAGAGAAAAAATGAAGGTCAGCGGGCCATGACCTGTGAGCGCTCACTCTAGAATGGACGAAGACACTGATGTAATGGTGGATGTAAGTTGGTGGAGATCGTGGGTCGGCTGGGCCCTGGAGCTTCCTGCATGGCTGCACTCTATCCCATGGGGTCATTCACGCTCCACTGGCCTTTGCAGGGGTCAGCGTGTGCCTGCGCTGCGCCGTGTTATTTCCACTGGGAGAGCAGTGATGAGGAGGATGGTAGTGATGGTGATGATGCTTACAAGGACAGGTTGCTATGTATCGAGGTGCTGGTCTCAGATGGGCCAAATGACCTCCATGGGGAGAATGAATTGGGTAAAGCTAGCAAAATCACTTACCCAAGCCACATCTTAGCACCAGAGGTATATCACTAAAGTCTGAAACTTTATATCTATAATAATTAGTAGTCTAATTTTATTATTTATATTTATTTAATGGCTTTTTTGTTATTGGGCAAGGACTTCTGGGACTTTCTGTGTGTTTCTTTGTGTTAAAGAAGTGATGATTGACAGGAAAAAAGAACATAAAGTGCATTGGAAAGTGCTGAGATACCGTGAGTCATAAAAACAGCTTCAATGCACCCTGGCATAGATTCTACAATATTCTGGAATTATACTGGAGGGACGTAAAGCTGTTGTAACCCCCAACCCCCCAAAAAGCCCCTTAGTAATTGTTTTAATGATCTATAAAAACCTAATAAAATTTGGATTACATTACTTTCATGGTCATCAAACCATTCGCTGAGCCCTCATACCCTTTGGAGGAGGGAACTGTCCTCCTGGAAGAGATCACTCTATTCAGGACAGAACAGTTTTATCATAGGATAAAGGTGATCAGTCTCCTTTGTATTGATTTGCAGTGACCTTTCCCTCCTGAGGGGACAAGTGGACTCAAACCATGACATTAAAATGCACACCAGAGCCACTGAACCACCTCATTGTAGGGGTTAATCAATCAGACCTGTATTATTCTGTTGGTGTACATCACACATGCGCTCGCTCACTTGTGGAGAAGGGCTCACTTATGATGAAGAATGACTAATCTGATCATAACATTTTTCCACATCTCTGTAGACCACTGCCTTTGAGGTTTATACCTCTGACCCTCTCAAATGTGCATTCATCTTTGTAATACACTACAGCCTTCCTGTATTATTCCTCACTGTGTTGTTGTGGATAGACTGTTCTTGCTGACAGTATGATTACTCCACTGACATTCTCAGTCATCTGAGGAACACTCTTTTATTCTTAAGTATTACACTAATGCATGTGCATGACGATCACTGAATGTACAGTTTCCTTCCCTATTTACTGTTCTTTAGCACAGGTCTTGCAGACGTCACTTTAGTCACCGTTCCTAATGAAACACAAGCATGAATCAGAATCAGCTTTTTTGACCAAGTATGTTCATGAATGGAATATATTTCCTGCCGATGGTGTCGCTCTAGTCCTGGTGTCTAAGGCAGTGCATATGTAGGATCCATATGATACAAACAGTATGATATGATACAATACAGCTTACAAACAGTACAATACAATACATAATAGGTAATATATAATGTATAGAATATAATACACAATTATAATAAATTGTTCATATGATACACAGTATATAATGGGGTATGCAGATTGCAATATACAATATACAATATGTATATATGGTAAAGTACAATATATAGTATATAATATACGGTACCATATACTAGACCTATACAATACAAAATACAGTATGTAGGCATATACGTAAACATATACGTATACAGTATACAATATACAGTATGTGGTACACAATAAACAATACACTATACAATGTACAATATTGCAATTACAGTACAAAACATACAGTGTCTGTAACATGGGGATTAACAGCAATTATTTTTTTTCTTTGCATTTTATATTCATTTGGCCAATAAAAATAATAATGTTTAATTTTCTATTCAGCAAGTATTATACTTTTATATTTTACGTATAGGCCTCTATCTGTCTCTTCATCATAAAACTCTGAATACATAAACAAATTCATAAAAATCAACAAAAAAATCTTAGATTCTCCTAAAACTTCTCATAGAAATGTATAAAAGTTCCTCAAATATGTATTAGTGCAGCAGAACCACCTGTAGCATGCCGATGTCTAACATCCGGTGGTGAAGCTCTCTGAAAACTAATTAAAAAGACAGTGAAATCCAGAGGATTTTTTTTTTACCATAACTGAAAAAATTCAGTTCAGTTCAGTGCATGTTTTAATAAGATATAGGGACTCAAAGTGCACTGTTTGTGACTGAAGCTCCTGCCATACATGCCCCAGTAATGGACTCTCTCTCCAAGCTGCTTAGATCTTTTCCTCTTGTCACCGTGATAAAAATGCGGTCAACTCAGGCTTTTTATACATGTCACAGAGCATAATAAGAGGTTAATTGCTTAATTAGATCATGCAGTACACCTGTTTGGAAGCATCTGCACTGTTATGTTTCTCCACTCATCCATCCACGTTTTTCTTTCATTTGTCAGCTATCTGAATACGCACAGTGAGGCACATCCAAATTGACAATAGAATGTGTGCCAAGTTAAAATGTATATAGCACAAAGGCATCATTAAAGTACTTAAAAATAAAATAAAAAAAACAACAAGTGACAGCAGTGCAATACTGTCAAAGGCAGTACCTCTAACAGTTGTGACTAGCAGATGTAAGAGCAACAAACCAGTTTACATTGATTTCTACCTTGATGGTCCATGTGCATGCTTTCAACATCCTGTTCTTAATATACGAGTGTAACTGTAGCTGGTTTGCCTATTATCAGCGTGACCATATTGGCTTTGTCATTTGCTGGCTCATCAGGCAGCTACATCTGTCCTCAGTACTCTCCAACACAGCAGCTTCCGTTCTTCCACAGTATGCGAGCAGCAATTTGATGGTGCCTAGAGCTGACTGGCTTTGGTTCATCAGCACTTACAGAGGCTTTGCTGGGCTCTGGTGGTCAAGTGATCTTGCTTGCCAAAATTTATTGCTAGAATATTTTCAATTCCAATTAATTTGTTATTTGTATCGCCTTTACAGCTGATGTCTCAACGCAGCTTTACAGAATCTGAGTCTGAGCCTCAAATGAGGAAAGAAAAACTTACTAAGCTGGAGGAAGAAAAACTTGGGAGGAACCAAGACTCAGAAGGGGAACCCATCCTTCTCTGGTCGACACTGGACAGTAATGGCAATGGCAATAGTAACTTGTATGACTAGGGGTGAGCAGCATATGAAGCATGTGGAGGTGGTCCATGGTAGTTTAACTAGTCTGAGGACAGATGGCAAGAGGTCCCACTGATGGATGATCTGGTCAAGAGTACAAGCCGACTGAAACCCCAGTGACAGTAGATCAGGCTAAATAGAAAGGCAGCAGTTCAGGTGGGCCACGATGGCGGTCGATCAAGCTATCAGTTAGCCACAGGGAGGTTAAATGGTGGCCATATTCAATTCTTCAATTTTTGTCCATATATTGCCATCACATGCTGTTATTTGTAAAAATAGATTGAAAGGTTCCATAGGTTGCAGGCTTGCGGATGTGAATGTGCTTTATGGTATAGTAGACTTGCATTTTAAGAGTTTACCAAGTAGAACATTTCTATTAAAGTTAACTAAAGCATTAAAACAATATATTAGAATCTGAAATGACCAAATGAGAAAATAAACCAGTTCTGGAGCCAGGTGCCAAAATCAAACCTGTTCTGTGGGGTTCAGAACTGTAGCGTTTTAGCAGGACAAAAGTGTCCCATGCAACAGTACAGGCTTAGTTCCAGCTCTTATGCCTTGTTTACACTATACGATTGTAAAAGTGGTGGGATCTCTGTACTGTTCACACTACCTCGAGACTCCCGATCAGAAGTCAGACAGTTGTGTAGTGTAAACAGAGTGACAACAAGGGGTCACCAACTGCATCATATTTTAGCACCACTGGTCCTCTCTGGTCACCAAAATAACATTCTGTCATAAAAAGTCAAGTGAGAAATCATGTGACCCTGAAGCCAAACAGAAGTGTAAAAACAAGCACTGTTTGCACGACCAAAGTTCAGAAAAATGCACAAAATGAAAAAGAAGGGGATGTGAGTGAAAGAATTGATCGGCACATGCGCTGATGGGCACATGTTAAGTCACTAGTCAGTCCACCGTGACACAGCCATGCTCTTCATTCAGTGTAAGGATGTGCTATGATACACTGTGCACTTCATTACCCTGACAGGAACTGTAAATGAAGAAAATCTGCTGCTTTGAGCTGTTTTTTGTTGCATTTCATGTTGAATATATTTGTGCAGCCAATAGTACAACAACTCTATTCCATTGTGTTTTAGTGGCAATTTAAGCTTTCTGCCACACATTGGGTGTAACCACATTGTCTTCTGTGATGCCCAATGCATAACCTTATATCGTCACTGTCCAGAGAAAAACACTTATCTTCATTTTTCTACATCAACCCAGCAACTGGCCTTTACACTGTGTGAAACTTTCATGATGAAGCGACCAATAGAAATGCTCCAAAATCACTTGTTCTTACATGTTCTTCCATTAACTTACATTAGAAGTAAGGAACATTTTTGCCTTCTCCTGTAAAGGTACAATTTTACTTGTTTTTTCATGGACAGTGACGATATGCATGATTCGAAGTTTTAAGAGGGAAAAACCAAATTCAATTCAGTAGTTTAAGAGGTGACATTAGCATGGAAATGGCAAAGAGAAAGACATTTGTGATCACAAGATGCTCTCACAGGAAACAGATGGAGGTCTTTCACTCCTTTCCTTAGACGAGGAGTGAAGGACGGATTCTGCATAGTGGAACCATCCAAAAAAGAGTAATCTCATGAAAGAAAAAGAACATGATGAACCGGACGAAAAAAGGGGGCAGAACGGAACTCATTTATCTGCTGATTCTCTCACTGAGGGGGAGCTCCCTCAAGCATCAACCAGCAGAAGAGCATGGACGCAACCATCTGGAAACACACAACCCTGCCTAACTGGGTCACATACACAGCTCTAGTTTGCTGTTGCCATGGGTTCTGTCCACCACACACAGAGTGGCACATTTGTTTTACAAGCCTTTTTTTATTTATAGGCTTAAGGAAGTTATTCCATGGCATCAGTGCTTTACTTTCAGTATCATCTACCTATAAAAGTTTCTATTTTTAGTCATGATGTCTGCCCTTGGACACTGCCTAGCAGCACTCTGTCTGTGAAGCTACTCTTTGTCAGCTCAATGCTGGAATGTATGAATTAGAAGTGTTGCTATTATTTAAATGAAAGATTTTTATTTCTGAAGGCCCATACATTAATCATGATGATGCATTGCTCCTGCAGTCATGTGGAATGATCAATATATATATATTGTATATGTTACAATGTTTTTGCAGTATAAGGTGTAGGCTGCTCGCATCATCTCATTTACCTGTCACAACATTAAAACATGCCAGATTTTTCATAATAACCCCACTCTTATTTTTGTTATGACTTCTTAATTCCACTCATACTGTGCTGTCATCTCTAGCATCCAGCAATCAGTGAAAATGAATATAAGTAGCATGGCTGCACATCAGTATACTGCAACTAGCTGGCTGAAATTGCAATGTTTCTTGCATCTTGGCTGTCAAAGCAAAACTCTATTATGAACTGTTTTTTCACTAGAATATGACTGACTCATTATTCAAAACCTGCAAAAAGTCCCCACAAACATTCTTCAGCTATAGATTGAACTTCATAGAATAATAGAGATATTCTGGTTTTAATTCACCCAGGCTGAAAAATATAAGAGGAGGCTAAAATGTCCCAGCATATGCCTTCACCTTCATTTTGTTCGGTTAGGCCCATCATGGGCCTCTGTTTCTTTTCTTAGCCATTTCCCTTGTATGTGTTTTGTTTGCCATGTGGTCTTGTTTGTAATTCTCTGCCATGTGCTTTGTAGCCCCACCTTTGCCCTGCCCTGATTGTTAGTCTCTTCAGCTGTGCCTTCTCTCCATGCTTCTCCCTCTCCCAGGTGTCGGCCATCTTGTTTTGTGTATTTATACCCGTGTTTGCCCTTGTTTCTTGTCTGGTATCTGTTATATGTGTTGTTGGCAACACTGGTATATTGGCTCTTGTAGATCCTGCTGGATTCCTGGTCCATGTTCTTTGTTGCCTTGTCTTTTAAGTGTAAGTCTTGATTGTTTTTTTTTTGTTCATGGGTTTAGATTTCGATAGTTTCATTGCTTAGCCAATAAATCTGTTCATCATTTCACTTGGCATATACTTCCTAAATCAAAACATGACACATTTCAAGTCAAATTCTGTTTTGTTGTATCATTGATTTATAAGAAAAACATATACAAACCATAAGAATTTGCAAAAGAGCTTGGGGGTTTGGTAAGGCACCTCGCATTATTTTTATGACTGCTGCAGTTATTTAAACTTTAGCAGCATCTTGATAACTCACCTTTACTTCCAAACAACTTGCTCACACCATCTTATTTTTGCTGAAAGAAACACATGCTTGGCAGTTGCATTCCTACCACCCAGTACTTGTAGGCTAGCATTACTTAGTGTAACTTTAGTTCCATACAACCCACCAAACAGAAAGCTAAAATTTGACATAAGTCAAATCATAATTTCTTTGGGCTCTATTTTGACAGTTGGTGCAAGGAGCAGGTAATATTTATAGGCATGTCCAAATCCATTTTGCTATTGTGATAATGAAAACACAGTTCAAGGAGCAAAAAGAGAAAGTCTTCTCTTTATTCAGAGGTGTGTTTTGGGCTTATGCAATAAACAAACATCAGAATGGCACGTCACCTCAACTTTAAAAGGCAGGGGTGATTGACTTTGCTCTTATAATGGTGTGTTTACCTGGCAAACCAGATCGGTTTTCAGCAGGGAAACATACTTGCTCATGTGCAAAGTCAAAACGTTTGAGCACTTCATTCACAGGACAAAAAATATTATAAACAATTAGTGCATTTAGTGTGCGTATCTGTGTCCGTAATTAGTGTTATGCACCTGCATGTTACTAAAACACTGCTTAAATATGGTTTAATCATACGCTACTGAATTTAGACATGGTGTTTGTGATTTAACTGCCTAATAGTAACACCGCAACAATGCTCCCAGACACACCTCAGTTAAAAAGGAACCCCTCCTATGAGTGGGGAAACCCACAAATAATAATTTATTTTGAAAATGAGGATGTGCTGAATGTGCTGGAATTACACTAGTAAAACCACTTTGTGTTACGCCTTCCGCTAGTGCAGAATATGGCCCATGGTGTATTGGGCTAATGCTGCTTGTTTTTTAATATTCGATTAGCATAATTGGTAGCTTAAGTTAAACAGCTAAAGGTAACGTGAATATCTGCTTGTGCCAGTTTTGTCCTGTTGTATTGTGATCTACATTCTAAATTTAAATTCATTATTTACATCAAAATGATTGTAAAACTGACAAAATGATGCAAACTAAATAACACATCAAAGATGGTTGTATATAGCTAGAATGATGATATGACAACAAGCAGCTACTAATCTTGCAAACAGAATAATTGCAAATGTGTTGTGACAATTTTTTAAAATGCATTAGCAGACTTAAAGGTCTGCATTAGTACACTGGGTTTTTTGGGCAGCCGGGCAAAATCCTTCTGTGCAAATCTGCAGTTGGAACTAGTTTGTAATTGTAACTGACACTGTAAAGCCACCATTTCTTATCTCAGCTTTTTTCTTTACTTATACTTAAGCTTCACTTTTCCAGCGCGGCCTGATCACTTTGAGGCCCATGTCTCTCTCTAGGTCATAAAAGCTAATTAAAACAAGGAGGCTTGGGTTCAGCTTGTTCCGTTTGGCATGTACTGTAGGACGTGCTGTTTCTGTGCCCTACGTGCAGAACTGCATACCGAGAACATACAGTACATGTGTAACCGCACCACAAATCAGGTCATTTGCTTGTGCAATAGTCGCTCATCGTATCATAACTGCCTTTGCCGGGGGCCATGATGGAGACATTCCTTCCATTTTTCACAGCACAATAAACACCTCCCCTCCCTTTTGCTTCATGATTACTGCTTTGCATTTGACCCTGTTATTACATCTGGAGGAGGGTTAGTCATTTCTTCTCTCCATGTCCTTGTTTACAGAGAACACTTCCATGGAATGGGAGCATTCGTCTTTATTTACAATAATAAACCCACCATGAGCTACAGTATGCTTGACTTTTTTGTGTTCCTATAGAAGATGCCCTTGAGATCACCGCAAAACAAAGAGAGCAATACATGCGTTCTCTACCCTGTTTACGATGAACTTTGAAGAGTTAAGTGATTAAAAAGGTGTAATTCTGTATTAATTAGCAACAATTATTTTTGTCTCGTGTTGAAACTCGTTCTGTTAAGTGCAGTTTTGCTGTGAAAAAAAAATGCTGGAAATTTACAGTGTAAACACTGCAGTAATGTACTGTATTGCCTAAAAACTGAAGATCCAGTGTCTTGTCAACTTAAAATATCAGATCTAACATTAGTTATTTGCAAAACATTTTAAGAAAGTTCTTTGGTGCAGTCTTATAGCATTGGGGTGGACCTTCCCCCATCATTCCTTGTGGCTTATTTCTTTGTTAATTGCCTTTTTTTTTCTTCAGCCATTGTTCATTTTACATCAATCTCACCCCAAGGTACATTTGATTTATATAACTTTTTATTCTAATTATTATTGTGGTTTGGCATTCAGTTAACTATTCCGTCCCATAAAAATGCTCTATTTTGATCATCTAAAGCAAAGCGTAAGGCATAAAATGTGACTAACATTTATGGGCGTGTCCAAATTCATTTTGCTATTTTGGAAAAATAGACTTAATGCCAGTGTAAGGTGTAAAAAGAATTTAAAAAAAAAATCCTTATAATGATTCAATTGTGTGTTTTGGGCTTAACATGCAATAACCCAATTAAAATGGCACATCACCTCACCTTTAAAAGCCAGGGTTGCATGAGTTATGGTTGATTGCTATTGTAATGGTGTGTTTACTTGGCACACAAGATCCTTTTTTGCAAAAAAATGGACAAGCACATGTCTGTAATGAGCACTGTGCACACATACATTACTAAAACAAGTTGCTTAAATATGGTTTAATAATACAACACTGATTTTTGTTGATCAAATGTGCAATGTAATTTCACTGCCGTAAAAAAAGCAACACGTCAACAATGCACCCAGCCTCGCCTAATTTAAAAATGTACCATTCCAACAAACAGGAACAAGCACAAAATTCTGTTATTTTGAAAATGTTTGAGCATGGTGTGAACATGAGGAATGCATGTATGAAGCTAGCAGAACCAGTTTGCATCATGTTTTCCTCTGATGCAAAAAAGGGTCCAATGTCTCACTGTCAAAGTTATGAGCTTGAAAATTACATCCATACATGTTACTATTATGATCTGTTGTGTGCAAGGTGTGCTTGATAAACATTCTCATATAATTTTAAGGATGATCTATTTAATTAACAATGTAATTAACTGCAATTAATAACGTGATTTCAGCTTTTAATAGCTTTCAGTAAGGGAAACTGTTAAACTAAGTGAAGAACAAACAGTTATCTGCTTAAATTATTTTGCCAATTGAAATCAGCAGGGATCCTTACAACTTTTCACCTGTTTCTGTGAACTGCAGCCATCCACTTGCTTTCCTTTTCTTTAGAGTTGAGCCATACAGATTGCTTCAATTTAGTGTGCAATATTCTAGTCAATCTAACAACAGCTCTTTCCCTTTAAGATGCTTTTAGACCAAGATCCTCCCATGCTATGTAGCATATAGGACAGAAGGGATTCTCTAGTGGTTCCGATCTTTGGCAGGTGTTTTATTGTCATCCCATGGGAGGTACAGTGTCTTTAGGAATTTCTTCATGTAATTTGTGCCATCCTCATGGACATTTGTTGAGGGTGATCCCCATCTCATTGCCACCTTAGGGATCTGATTGTTCTTTATGCGAAGGATGTGGCTGGCCAGTTGGAGTCTTCTGCATGCATCTATGATGTAGAGTTTGCAAAAGCTGTTCCTCTCAAGCAGCTCTTCATTGGTAATGTGACTGAAATATCAGATCTTTAGGATTCAGCAGAGGCACCTCTGTTGGAAAATGTCAAGCTTCTTGTTGAATGTCTTATTGGTGTAGATGGCTGTTGGAGACACAATGGAGGCAGTAGTTTCCTATTGCGGGCAGTGGTGGCCTAGTTGTTAGGACCGTGCCCTTGTGAACAGAAGGTAGCAGGTTCAAGTTCAAGTACTACTGAGGTACCCTTGAGCAAGATAGTGAAAGTGACTATTTGTCATTCTGAACACACTCAGGCACCACAACGAAATGCATTTAACCCATCACACGGGCAGCTATCAACAGCAGTGAAGTGGGACGGTACCTTGCTCAAGGGTACCTAAGTAGTGCCCGGGCCGGGCCACCACTGCCCACTACACTGTTTGACAGCTGTTGATGGCTACCTGCTTCCTGTGATGCCTTTGATGGGTTAATGCAAAGGTCACATTTTATTGTGGTGTACTTTGTGTGTGATTACGTATGTTCACACTGACAAGTCACATTTTGGGGCTTGATCTTTAATGATATAGACGGCGTGGACCAAATTTTATAACCAATTCCTCCGAAAGTCAGCTTCCCAATTTAGCACTTGGTGTCTGCTTCCGCATCTCCATTTTGGACAATTGCACTGCCCAGGTAGGTGAACTTCTCCACTTCTGCTGTGGATAGATGTTTTATGTTTTTAGATGTGTGTTTTTGTGGCATTTGTGTTAAATGAGTATTTCTGCCATTCAGTGAATCTAACCTCAGTAACCTCCACCTACGGTCACATCTTGTGCATACCCTCTGTACATCTGAAATTCCAAAAGACAATTTTTTTCATTGAAATTGCATGTAAATAATGTCTTCTTGTAAAATCACTTGACTTCTGTAAATTATATTTTTAATTATTACATTAATATGTTGTAACTAAATGACAGTATCAGTACTTTAAATACACAGCACTCACTATACTGGAGAAACTGCTACCAGCTGATTACTGTAATGAGACATATTCTATTATGAGTCCCCTTTTTGTAATCCAGTCTTTGACTTTTGAGATTGGGGTGGGGGTTTCAGTTGGCTGAGCATAATGGGCTAAGAGGGTGAACTGTGATCTGGTCATTGTAGACGAGCATGTTTTAATGTTTTAAATCTGATGCAGGTGCCACAGGAAGCCAGTGAAGGGTTTCGCTGCAATGAGCAGTGTGCATTGGAGGCCAGAAATGCTGCTGCTTCTGAATCACTTGTAGAGGTCTTGTGTCCTTCAGAGGGAGGACATCAAGGAATGAGTTGCAGTAGTGTAGTCTTGAGGTGACAAGTGACTCAGTGAGTATCTAAGGTGTGTGGACGGAACTTTCTTACATTTTTGATGGGTGGGGTTATTAATGTGAGATCAGTCCATCCATTTGGGTCGCATGGAAGCTGGAGCCAGTCCCAGCTGACTATGGGCCTAAGGTGGGGATTACCCAGGACAGGAGGACAACCCATTGCAGGGCAACACAGAGACAGACACACACACATTCAATCTACAGGCAATTTAGAGTATTCAAGCAACCTATTGCAAGCCTTTGGACAGTGGGAGAAAGAGACAGTAAGAGCTTGGAAACTCCATACAGAAAGGCATACATAGCCAATCCGGGGATCGAACACAGGACCTTCTTGCTGTGAGACGACAGAGCTAAACACTGCACCACCTTGCCACCCCTTAATGTGAGATGAAAATGTAATTTCTTGACATTGAAACAAGCAAAAAAATAGAGTTGAGGCAGGATGTAAATTGGCTGCAAAACTCTATGTAATAAATATGTAATAAAATAATAGCTTTGAAAACAAATGAAAAACAAACAAATGACGCAAAGGCTCTTTTTTTTTCTGGTACTGATACTGATACTAAAACCTTGAGTATTGACCAATTTCTGATATTTATAAACTGTTAATCTTTAAAATGGCTTATTTGTAACTGCAGCACCTAACATGTTAAAGTAGACCAGCATGCTCAAATACTCAATTATCCCACAGGACGAAAAACTCAGATACATCATGTGTGAGTATGTGTGATTTCAGCCCAGATTTGTTACAGAAATTGATCACATTTTTTCTTTTTACCCTCACATACCTGATCCAGCATTTTCTGCTGATACCAATACTCATAGAAAGGGGATATGCCATCTCTAGCAATAACTCTTAACACGATCACACACTGAATCTCTGCTTGGTATAAGGATGAAATTACTTCTTCTCTAATGCGTGTGGGTTCATTTGTCATCATTGTAGAAGAGCCTTTTTACGACAAAACACACAATGCCCCAGCTCTTGACATGGTAACAGCACTGAGTAAGTAATCCATAATAAATAAAATGAGGGCATGTAGGCCTACACGTCTTTTGAGGTCTTCAGAAAAGCACAAAGGGATTTCTGTTCTTCTCGCCAATCCCTTCATCTTCTAGTCCTCTTGACATTTTGAATATGTGCTCAGACTGAAATCACAGGCTTTATTTACTTGTTTTTAACATTTTTTAAAAATAAATTCTAATTTGACATTAAAATTGTTAAATAATTATTAATTAATTTACTGCATATCCATATCCAGAGAAAACCACATATATCCATTAAAAATATGTTACGGTTTTATTTTTTTTATATAGATTTTTATTTTTCTGCATCAACACAGCAGCTGGCCTTCACATTGGGTGACATGTTGATGAGCAGACCAATAGAACTGCTCTAAAATCATTAAAATGTTCTTCCATAGACAGAATTCGAACTAAGGAAGGTATTTGCCCTCTAAACATTTTACATTTTGGAGATGTTTTTTTTCTTGGACAGCAATGATATTTGGAATTAAATCTTATTAAAACATAATAAAACAACTAATTCTAATTTTACAATCTATTTTAAGTATAATGTGTATTACATGTAAAGAGCATAATTTTTACATGAAACCTTCAATTTTTTTTAGTTCAGCTTTTCATATCGTCACAGTTGGAACAAACATTGCCCCTCCATTTTTATTGTTCTCTCTCTCTCTCCCCTCCCACTCTTTACATAATTTCACATTTCCAGCTGCTGTTTATACCGTGTTAAAATGCCATGACAACCAGACTAAAAAAAAGGTCCACAATTACTTAGAAAAACATCTTGTTGCATTAACTTATGTTGGGAAGATTTCATCCTTCTGTAAAGCTGCTTTTGGAGATACAGGGTTTTGTTCCAACTGTGGCAATACACTTTATGGGCTACATGGGAGTTGTTCAACACATATAGTCATCAGTGGAGGTTTTTTTATGTAAATGTCTGTGCAGAAGCAGAGCAGTGTAGATTTATCATTGTCAGGGCGTACCTGTTTGTACACACAGATTTCAGTGTGTACTGGTAATTTAGATTCAGAACCTGTTCAACACACACTGTCATAAATGGTTCCCCTGGTCCTGTTATAACCCCAGCCCTTCCCAAGTTGGTGTTTATGGACGCATGTGTAACGTTAGTGTTTTCCATGTTCTAACATGTCCAGTTCAGCTTGGAGCTTGTAAATCAGCTGATAAATTGGATTAGATGGGATGATGTGTGAGAGCAGGTTAAGTACACAGGGCAAAGGTTCAGGATTGGAAACCACTGACCTAGTACTCCGTGGAAAAAGCTCTTCACCCAGAGCTCTCTCCCATTTCACCACTTGTTTAATATCCCTTAGTGCTAGGAAAGCAATGGCACCAGGAATACACACCACTACACATGAGATGACTAATGATACTACTGATTACACAGACACGCAGTTCTCTCTCTCTCTTTCTGTCTCTTTCTCTCTCTTTGTCTGTGTTTCTTTAGCCACTCTCTGGATCTATTGCTCTTTCTCTTACCCTCTCCCCATCTTTTGTTTTTTTCCCTCTTTCTTTTGTTCTTTCTCTTTCTTGGTATCTAACCCCCACCCCATACCACCTCACCCCACCCCCCAATCATTCTCTCTGTCTCTTTGGGCATCTCTCCCTCTCTGTCTGTCTTCGCGTTTCTATAGCTCTTCTCTGGATCTCTCTAATGCTCTTTCTCTTACCTTTCTCCATCTCTTGTTTCTCTCTCTTAACACTTTCTTTTGTTCTTTCTCTCTACTGGAATCATGACCCACCCCCAGTCAATCTCTCTCTCTCATGCTAGCTCTCCCTCTCTCATTCTAGCCATATGTAGCTTTAGCTTATTCTCATTTTCATTTTCTCCCCTTTGCTTCTCTCTTGCCTCCTCTTTCTCGCTCATCCTCCTTTTCATACTTGTAGGTTCTCTGGCTGCCTGTGTGCCACCTACCTGTAAGTCTGTGCACTCTGATGGTCCACAGGCCCATATGGCTTCCTCCTGCTTGTCTGTCAGGTTGTCAGTATGATGGTGGTGGCGAGTGCCATAAAGAGCTAAGAGTATTTCATCTCAACCCTAATCTACAGGCACTTACCACTCAACACGAGCCAGCACTCAAGCTGTCGCTCATTTAATATTCACAGTCAGAGGCAGGAAGGAAAATCAGAGATGTCCAAATAACTGTCTGCTCGTCTCTGACTGTTTATTTCAGCGCAAACCGTGTGTTGTGTGTAGAACTGACTGATATTGATGTTTACGGCTGATGTGATGTTTCAGATAGCATTATGAATAAACAGGATAATTGCTGCTGGATCTCATTAAGCTTCTGTCTTGAGGTCTGGTCTGAAGCATGGAGAACATGAGCATTTTACAGATCTAATTGCATGATTGTATTCTTTTGGTCTTCATCTAATTAAGGAACTCTGATATATGACATAAGACACCCCCCCTACCACCCCCGATAAGATCTAAGCTCAGAAAGAGAAACAGCATGGCATATGCTGACTGGGTTTAATGGCTGTTTTATGGTGAAGCAGAGACAGAGATCTTGCTCTGCCATAACAGAAGGCCTCCTGATCCAGATAACTCAGCCATTTACATGTCAAAAGCCTAGGGGCTCAAAGACAATACACTTTACCCGGGGCTCTAATTTCAGAACAGATGTCATCATGTTGCTACAGCCTTGTGTAATCAAATAAAATAAAATTGCATTAAATAAAGTAAAATAAAATCAAATAAAACATTGCCATGATCTATATTGATATTCAACTATAAATAAAACTACACTTTGAAAGTAAGGTATAAAAAAATTTAAGTACTTTTAAGTTTGGATGATTGGCTCTAGAAACAGCCTTTATCATTAAAGGTCCTACACATGTTTACAAAAGACGGTTCTTTAAAGAACCATCCATCTTAACTGAGCCGAAAGTGGTTATACAGCATTACTCCAAAAAACCTTTTCAGACACCATTATGTTGAAGAGTGTGTACTATACTATGTACTAGGGGTGTTAATTAATGTCATGTCATTTGGCCAATGATCTGATACATTTTCGATGCCTCAAAATTTACAGCGATGCGATTCGCTTCAGTGCAATTCGGTTGAGTCGGTATTATACTGGGGTCTGCAGTCAGTATAAAATATAATGAAATTTCACACAATCTGCTACATTCCCATGATCTTAATCACAAAATAACAAATTATGTGATTTATGTTATTATTAAAGGTCAAATGCCACAGTGTCATTGTAAGCAAAAGCAGCTTCTCAGTACAAAACACTGCTCACAGTAAAATTGATTTTATGGGTTACATCAGTACATCAGATCGTGCACTATTCTGGTTGAGGCACTATGGGTGTGATAGACTAATGAAATGCTCTTTTTAAACCTTTACAAAGGCAATTTCAAATTTTGGCTAATTGTCTATGGAAAGTCACACACTAGGCCCTATTTTACATCAGCAGAAAGAGCAACGCAAAGTGATTTTGCTAGTTTAATACCGCAACAGTTCTTTTTTTCATGCCTTGTGCACACGTTTTCAAAGTAACAATTTATTTTGTATGCAGTTCCCACTTGTAGGAGTGGTGCTATTTAAATGAAGTTTGTCTGAGCTCATTGTCGGTATCTTGCTATTTTAAGGCAGTGAAGTGACATTCAGCTATTGACCAAGAAAAACCACATCTAAAGTCAGTTATTAAACCATATTTAAGCAGCATATTTCAAAAACATGCATGTGCACAAGGTTGATTGTGGACACAGGTATGTGCTTGAAGAGAACTAATGGCACTCCAAAGGCTTAGGTGGAACCATGCTTTATTTATTTATTTATTTATACCTTTATTTTGATTACAATTTAAATCAGATTATATTTTTTTAATGGATTATTTTATGTATTTATTTTTTACCCAGGCCCATTTTTTCACCAAAAAAGTACATTTCTTCTGACTTGAGGCTTGAGTTATATGCATTGTGCAGGAGTGTAAATTCTCGAGCTCTGCTTTATTGGATTTTATTATTATTATTATTATTATTATTATTATTATTATTATTAAACTTCTCAAACTTATATACTGAATATATTGGGTCAGTGTTAAAGAATACAGGATACCATTAAATGTACAGCCCTAGCAATGTGAAAATTGCACTCCTTCAAACTGTGATTGTATTAGATGCACACAAAGTGCACCACAACAAACCTCTGCATTTAACCAATCACATGTGCACACAGGTAGTTATCAACAGTGCCGGGGAGCAGTGTAACAGTATGGTACCATGCTGAAGGATACCTCAGCAGTACCTGAACCTGTGACGTTCTGTTTACAAGGGCAAGATTCTAATCACTAGGTCACCACTGCCCTCTTTTCTTTTTCAAAGTTAAAGAAAAGTAAGCCACCCCCCATCAGGGATTGAACCCTTCTGTAAGACAGATGGAGATTCTGTCCACTACACTAACAAGGACAATATTATATAATGTGAAACATTCACACATTATTGATAATGCTTAAGTGTAATAGCCCTGTAAACCCACACCATGAGAGCAGTACATCACCAGAGGGGGCAGCATGTCCCCATCAGAGCCTACACCCACAATTCTTGGAAAACACCCTCACGGTGGGCCGGTAAGTGGCTTATTGCTCATCAGCCACACAACTTGATTAAACTACTCATGTTGTAGCAACTATAAGACGGAAAACCAATTTGTTAAATGTGGTTTGTTGGCACAGACGTATCAGATTTTTTAATTAAAGGTGAAACACCAGACAAGAACATTCTCAGTGTTTCCAGTAAACTCAATGACTCATACCTTACTGTAATTTTAATTGACTAGTGCCCTGCTAGACATATCCTGTTAATAGACTGAGTGTTTATTTTGTCTCCTTAGCCAGAACTAAAGCTAAATCCCATCCCCAGCCCCATTTCTCTGAAGAACAGCCTATAAAAGTCCAATGAAAGGCGACAAAACGTTCTGTACAAATAAGTTTAATTGAAATGTTTTTGTATAAAAATAGGATCTCCATTGTGTTTCATACAGCTTTAACTATTAGAGCGGGAGAGCGAGAGAGAGAAAGAAAACATCCAACACTGGACAATGAAGCCAGTGACAAGAATAGCCTTGTCCCATCCCAATTCTCTAAAACGCTTCCATCTAGCAAATGGAGATTACACAGACCTGAAACAACAGCGATGTAATTCTGATTAGAGCCATTTCAAGGCAACCAATGACCAACAAGAGAAGTTAAAATAACATTCGTAGCTCTTCCAATTTAAGTAAACCTTGTTTTATTCCTTTTTACATTGACATCAGCTTCAGTGCATCCACCATCTCTTGTCCAAATGTAAAAAATAAAAATAAAATTACAACAGGAATGCAAACAAAAGGCCATATAAAAAGGTATGCAAAAATTTGGGATTTAAGCATGGACAATAAATAAAAATAAATAGCCACAGAGTGTGGAATGTCTACATGTTACAAATAAATTAAATGCAAAGAAGAAAAACTGTACACACAAACCACACACACTGTACAAGATTACTTTATTTAAAAAAAAAAAAATCCATGAATATTGCATTGATTGTGCATTTTCACACCCAGGAGCCAGGCCAATGTAGTATCAGCAGTGGGATGAGGAGCAGAAGAGTGGGGGAGTGGGGGGGTGGGGTTATATACCCTCAGAAGGTACAGCGGTTATACTGAATCTCTATACACATTCAGAAAAAGAAAGAGGAACAGTTTCTCCAGACGACCTGTGTAGGCTAAAATGTGACTGAGCAGCGTTAAAAGGAGACGCAGTGAGTGAGTGCGTTTCAAGTATTTCTATTGGTCAACCCCTCCCCATTGTAAGACCCCCCCAAGCTGGCTGGCCGTTTGCGTACAGTGGTCGATGGAGCCTACTGCCGACTTCCAAACCAGCTTGAAGGAGGGGGAAAAAAGCAATAATGAAAGCCCCCAAACAGCAGCTTTCAAAAAGGCACTCCAAATCAAAAATTAAAATATTTAAATAAAAAGTTTTCCAAGCTCTATGAGAGCAGCCACATCTGTGTAGGAGGCTTGCCAGATGCATAACCAGCCTTGTAACAAATAATAATAATAATAATAATAATAAATAGTGCTGGTAAGTCCGCCCAAACAGCAAATGTTCCCCATCAGGAAACAATTTATGAATCATAAAAAAACAAATAAAAAGATATAAAGGAAGAGCAAACTGTAATAAATTATGATTCCCTACAAGAGGAAAAAAAACAAAACAAAAAGTAGTATCTGCAAGCCTGGCAATGGCAGGGCAGCAGATCAGAAGTCCATTTGAGTCCCAGCCCCTCCCCAAAGCAAAGGCCTTGTCTCAAAGGCTCTCCTTGCTGGAGCTCATGCTGGAAGTGTCCGTGCTGATGGTCCGGAGCCGAATGTCACTTTCTTCCGTCTTGGACACCTCTGCGGGACGCATCCACGGGTGCTCGAGTATCTGCTCCAACGTGGGTCTGTCTGACGGTCTCAGAGATAGGCACCACTTGATCAGCTGCTGGCATTCTGTTGGAAAGACAGCAAGTTTATTAGCAATTTGTTGGTCTAAATTAAATAAACTACAGTAAGGCAATGAGAAAGTTTGATTTCTGTTGTGCCACACAGAGCTTCTACCATTATCCATGAATATCGGTAACATGGCCATCATATCTTTACATCACATGGGCTTTAATTGTATCCTATATTCTGCGGTACTGAGGTTTATTTGGGAGAGTTTAATGATAATAATGCAATCTAATCACACAGAGCTTGAGAACTATATCGCTCGAGCTCAAAGTCTGAAATAATTAACTTTTTGGCAAAATGGCTTTTAGTCAATGGCTTTAAATTGCAATCGAAAAATAAATGAATGAATGAATGAATGATTTCCCCAAATCACTCCACTTTTCTTGGGTCTGAACTATAGCAACTATCCAAACTTAAGAGTACAGTTCACCTTTGGCTCTCAGCATGTGAACCTAGCATACAAAACAAACCTCACACACACCTGCAGAGACTCTCCTTCTGAAGTAGAGGCGCCCTCTGAGGATCTCCTCATCCTGCTCGAAGGGGATGTCTCCACAGACCATGTCGTACAGAAGCACCCCTAGCGACCAGATGGTTGCTGAGCGTCCGTGGTATCTGTGGAAGCGGATCCACTCCGGTGGACTGTACACTCTCGTACCTGTGGGGCCAAGATAAACAGACACGGTTATAAACACAGAGACGTCACCACACACGCACACACCCTGCCTCTTCACCCCCTCCCTGTCCCATTCATTGTGCCAACGCTGCAGCTGACTCAGAGCTCCATCAAGATTCTAACGGAAACTGGGGATTAGAAGGGAAAAAAAACTGCTTGAGGGGAGAAAAAGGCCACATCACTCCTAACTCAGCTGTCTGCTCCTCCACAAGGCAGTCCCTCCCTCCCTCCCACCCTCAGAAAGGCAGGAGGAGCTCCATTCTGCAAGAGCAACGTGAGCCGTCACGTGACTCGTGCTCTCAGGTTTCACAACACAGCTGTTACGTGGCACAAGGCCTGTTTAAAATTGACCTTTCCGCATTTGCTTTTCCTATCACTGCCTCGAGGGTCGATCTGAAAATGCAGACGATCTTATTGTAAAGGTAATGCAAGAGTCTGATCTGGTGCTTAATGAGGAAGGGCAGGATTCACATGGCAAAGGCTGGCACGACCAGAAAAAAAAATGTCAACAGAAAACGTCACAAGCGGAGCTCTCCGTTCTCTCCATTAGGGCTGAACAAAAAAATCTAATTTAGATTTTTTTAAACTAGGATTTGGATTGCAATTTAAAATGCGAACATTTTTCATGAAATTGATTTGTTTTTTAACCCAGGCCCATTTTTTTGCCAAAAAAAGCCCATTTTTACAGACTTGAGTACTAAAAATACTGACAGAGCACCAATTCTCCAGCTCCATGTGATTAGATATTATAACACTTGGAAACATTGTATATAATTGGGTCAAAAGTTCATAACATAGCAATACAATTAATTTCAATAAAAATGATGAATTGTTCAGACCTACCCTAGAACATTATAAAGACAAACCACTAAACGCATCTCATTAAAAATGCATGCTATTATGGGGAAAACCCCTCGGAGTCTTGCCTTCAACATGCACATCAACAAAGTCTACACCAGAGGTGCTGTGAGCAGTGTGTGTGTGGGCTTCCTACCGTCAAAGTCTGTATACACTGTGTCCTTGAGAAAGGCCCCCGAGCCGAAGTCAATGAGTTTGAGGTCTCCGGTGCGCAGATCCACCAGCAGGTTCTCGTCCTTGATGTCCCGGTGAACCACGCCGCAGCTGTAGCAGTGGCGCACAGCCTCCAGCACCTGTCGGAAAAAGCCCCGTGCCGTGGCCTCGTCCAGGGCTCCCTTCTCTGTGATGAAGTCAAAGAGGTCCTTGACCAGCTCCGGCCTCTCCATGACTATTAACCAGCCGTCTGGCCGCTCGTACCAGTCCAGCAGCTTGATCACGCCTCGAAACGACGAGCCCACTTTCTTCAGCAGCACAATTTCCAAAGGCACCATGAGGCCATTCTGAGAGAGGGAGAGGACAGGAGAGAGGGAGAGAAGAGATGAGAAGAGAGAGGGAGAGAAGAAAAGCAGGGATTTTTACTAAACTCTCTGCTGCAGAGACCTCCTCCTAATAATAATAATAATAATAATAATAATAATAATAATCTCAGTCCACTTACAATAGAACCCCATTCTGTGACTCTCTCCTTGGCCACATGCTTAACTGCGACCTAAAAAAACAAAACACAAAAATCTTAAGTACACACAATCTTATCAAAATCGTGGCAAAATGTTCCAGTCAAAATAGTCCCGCAGCGTCACCGCCGTGACCGACAGAGGGCGCCACTCACACTTACCGGTAAGCCGTCAGAAACACGGCTGCCGGCGTACACCGTCCCAAAACCCCCGCTTCCGAGCACCGAGCCCACTTGGTAGACCTTCTCGAATGGCTCCGGCTCGACTTTCACTGCAACAGCGAAGGAAAGCGCACCAAAAATCAGTGTACGCCTCACTTTATTCTAGCCAGTGGTACACAACACCTCAATGTACGTCTTGTACGGATCTAGTGCTGATAGGCGCGTCCCAAACCAAAACACAGGCAACGAGGGAGCCAGTGGCGTCCATAGCCTAGTTGGAATCACTGGCTGACCCCCAGTTGGCCAGTGTGTGTATTATTCGCGTATAGAAAGGCAAATAAAGGTCAATGCACTCTACGCCTCCCACGTAGTGCCCTGAATGACCGCACTACACCGGGAGCGGGATCCATTCTGTTTCCAGCCACAGCGACGGGGGCATGTGCGGGAGGGCATCGCTTACTCAAGCCTCCGATCAATGGGGGAAATAATGTTACTGCAGCTCGTGCACTTACCAGGTTGGAGTTGAATTTTTACGGGCAGATGATCCATGCTGTTCGGGTTACAAATGTGGGAAAAAGAGCCAAACTTGGACAGCAACATATTTCAACGCATGTAAAAAAAAATTAAAAAAAAACTAAATCTGTGTATGAAAAAAAGAGAGGTCCCGTGCTCCGTTCCCTGGCGAAGGCGAGTCCCAAAATAATACAGCAGTGAAAACTAGCGGCGGCGACGCCGAACGAAGGCACCGGGCGAGGTTGCGCGTAGATCCGTGTGCAGCGCACCCGCCGCACCGACACAACGGGACCGCCGATCCAGTAAACACACGGGATGAATAGAATCCGCAGCGGTACAATCCAATGAGGCTCGGTCCTCTCGATGAACACCAAGGTGGGATGAGGCACAGCGAACGCGCTACATGTACGCAGTGTCGGTGGAATACGCCTCGCCGTCACACTTCAGTCGTGCTCCGTCTGTCTGAAGCTTTGGCGCGGACCGTCCCACTCCTATAACGCCAATATTTTGACGCGTGTGCGGACGGATATCCCTCCGCCGTTCAAACCAGCGCTGTGCCCCCCACAGCGAAATCGCTGCATGTTTATGCACATCGCGATTATAAACACGCGACACGCAACATCGTGTGTTTTTCACATTTATATCCACTCAAATTACCCACGTTCCACGTCCCAGTGTACCTGGGAACTACTTCGACCGCTCCATGACATTACTGTCTAGAGGGTGCGTGCTGCGGCAATTTGCAAATCCGAGCGCCTGGCCAATAGGATCGTGTTATGTAAATACCGCGTTTCTCCCTGTGTCCAATCGAGACGCGTGTATTATCATAAAGGAAATTTTTCACTGCACGTGGCGCTGGTTTCTAAGTCATTTGTGATTATTGTTATTATTTTTAGCCCGGTGTGTGTACAGAGACGGGTTTAGCATTAAAAATATAATACATATGATTAATCCAAATTCACTGTAAAAGAAAGAGAAGGCTTTAAAAGCTTGATAGACATTTGACATATTAAAAAAAGTTTTATTATTATTATTTTTTTTTAATGAAACCATGGCATCAAAAAGGGAACTCTACAGGAAGATCTGGTCAAGTAATGTGCTGAAACTATGTAAACAACTGATACAAGACGTTTCATGCTTAATGTGTAAACAAGACACAGACAAGACTGAGCCTTTAGAGGGAGCTAATTTGACAGTCTGCCCCATTTTTTAAAATTAATTTTTAAATACACTCCATTATTATCCCTAAGGGGAAACTGGTCTCTGCAATTTACCTATCCGGAGCAGTGAGCATGCATACCCTGAGAGCTGTGAGTGGTTAGCACACACACCTGGGACAGTGGGCATCCGCACAGCTGTAGCACCCGGAGAGAAGTTTGGGCACTTCAGTGGTGTGTGTTCCTGCTGGTTCATGGATTCGAACCAGCAACCCTTTGGTCACAAACCTGCTACACTAACATTTATGGCACAGCTGGCATGTATTAGGGGAGAGCACAAACACAGTCCCAAACTACCAGTAATTATACAGTAGGGATTCCCACGTTTGGGGAGTTTGCAAGGGTCAGCATGATTGAGTGCCTCACATTAGGTGTACCACATTCATGATATTGTGGTATCGCCTGTGCCAGGTAAGTGTTTTTGTGAGTGCAAATCATAGAAGATGACCTACACACAAAGTAATATTAGCATGATAATGTACTTCTTATTTTGCTATTGTTTATTTATTTACTCAGTCTAGAGGCCGAATATTTGACCATAATCCTGAAAAATTATTGGTAAACTATTAATAAACTATATTGTACAAAATACTGAAAATGAATAATTATTTTCAGATTTTGGGTACTTCGAGAAAATGCGAAAGGAGAAAGGGATATGGGTGAAGGAAAGGATCAGTGCACATGGGCAGTATGGGCTATCTGTTCTACAGAGTTGGAGGTAAGTCATCAAATTCTGTTCAGTTTGCAGAGTCCACCGTGACACAGCCATGCTCTCCATCATGGTTTTTTAAGCAGAGATAAATGTCCCTCGCCTCTTCCCGTTGGCTTGTGTTCTGTGTTCTCACTAGCTCTGGCTTGATGGCAACTGGCCCATATGTTTATTAAGCTAGATATCTGGTTGGAGTCGGGGACTAGTCTTTATAGTGTTCACACATAATGGTTTATCACCAATCAAACATGTAATTGGCCATGATCGATCGCTTTTGTTGGCAACCTCTTGGCAACTCAGAAATCTTCTTCAAATTGTGTAGTGTGAACAAGGCATATGTGTAACTTACCTAAAGCTGATCTATATCCTATTGTTCTTACAATTTGTGCAACAATATATATGACAGACTAATATCTGCTTGTTCTCGGCCCTTTATATATTTTTGTACCTCACTGTTCAGCAGGACACGTTTGTATTTCAGGGGTCAAGCTTGTGGTTTATTCCTTATGCACAGAGTAGTTTGGGACGGCCTTGTCTTAAAGGGTGTTATTTGATAAAAGGATGATTAGATTATTAGGAATTATGGATTCTAAGCACTTGTTAAAAGCCCACGCAAGATACTCAACATTAAAACAGGTCCTCACATTGTATTACTTGTGCTTTGTAAACTAAGAAATCACATTATTTTAACTTATCCAAAGTGTTTAAAGTCCAAATATAGGCATTTTCCTACCGTCTGTTTTATCCAAACTTGTACTGACCTTGGGTCGTATTTGTAAGGCGTGCACTCGGCCTCTTTTTTATCTAACCTGCCGTGTAATGATAAGCAGTGTATACACTGAAGGGCAAAGGGACATAAAGAGCAAGATCAGAGGCAGCAGTGAGCCTTATCTCACCATTCAGCAAAATTATGTAAATGTAAGTCTGTAAAACTTACTGTTGAGTTCTCCTTAACTCCTCATGGTTTGTCTTTCTAGATACAGGATAAAATGGATGAAACTATGCCATAAACAAGGGAAAACATTTTATATGTCTACAGGTTCCTTGCTTGGACAAACTTACTCTTTTTACCACCATTTCAGTCTTCAGGTGGTATAGAACCTTTACATTATAAGAAAGTTCTTTAAAACTTTAATAAAGTTCCCAATGATTGAACATCTATTGGCAGTGGCAGCCTTCTGGTTAGGGACTTGCCCATGTGATCGGCAGTTCGCAGGTTCAAGTTATGCCCCAGGTACCACTGAGGTACCTTTGAGCAAGGCACTGTCCTGCTACACTGCTCCCTGGGTGATGTTTATGGCTGTCAGCTGCTCCATGTGTGGATGGGATAAATGCAGAGGTCACATTTCGTTGTGGTGCACTTTGTGTGATGGGGTGTGTTCACAATTACAAATAATCACTTTCACTTTATAGATGGTTCTTAAATGATTCATCAGTTTATTCCTTAGGGAGAAAAAAGTTTTTTTTCTATAATTGTAAAGTCTCTTATAATAATGTCCCTATGTCTACAGTTCTCTTACAGAATAGTGTCATACTGATCGATTGCTTAGATGCTTAGAACATAAAAATTTATTTTGATACAGTTCTCTCTGTTAAACGTTTACATTGGCTACCAGTTTGTTAGCTCCATTGGTTTATGAATAGCATGCTAACTATGGAGCCATGACTATTTTATGTATTGAATAATGCAGTTATCATCAAGTATTTCTTTAAGCCTTCAGAGGCAGTATTGATCACAGGCCAACAACATGTACAAAACATGTTGGAATTGCTCTGAAAATTGAGTTGAGTTGAATTTGTATTTTTGTTACTTTTCAAACCACCAAAAATCACCTCATCTCCCGGCATGCTTAACATCTGTGGCATGCCCAGCTGGTCCACCAACTCTGCATGTGAACGTTGTGAATGATGTGGTTGTGCATTGCATTCGTGGGAAGTTATGATAAATTCTTTATTTATATACACTAGGCCCTTGATCTGGCTAGAGAAAAGCTTGTGGGAAGCTCCTAGCTGTCTGCCATCAATCCTCCGGGATTCCTGGGATACTTGATATTTTCTTTTTCGCTGTAATTACTGCTTTAAGAGCAGAAGCAATTGGGCTGGAATAGTTTGATAAGGGTATAGGAGCACTTTACATCTGTAATTTGATGTGCCCTTTTCTGGATAGGCACAAAAACCATGAAACCACATAAACGGAGGGGTGCAACCACATCAAAGGTCAGGGGCAGGCAGCTCTCTTTTTAGCCTTCACAGCCACATCATTTGGGGGATTGACTGAAACCTCCCTGAGCCTCTCCTGCTGGAACTCCATGCCAGTGGACCAGCTTCTGCTGGGAACTGCTCACAAGAGTAGCACGTGCTTCAGGAAAAGCCATACTGAGTCATTAGTCACAATGGCATCGTAATTTGAAACCACTGAGGCATAGAACCGAGGCCAACAACAATATAGGACACATCAGGATCTTTTGATGGGGATCAATACAGGATCTTTAAAAAAAGTTGCAGTGCTGGTAGTACAATTAAAGACAAAGAATGTACAGAGGGAAGCAATGCACTGACCTTACTTGACTCAAATGTGTACATCATATGCAACATAAACACACTTTTTACCAAAAGTAACTAAAATACATAATATATATTTACTGATCAGCCATAACATTAACACCTCCTGCCTAATACTGAATAGGCCCCCCTCATGCTGCTGAAATAGCTCATTACGTGGATCCCTTCCTTGGATCACTTTTGGCAGGTACTATCTATTGCATACCTGGGCCTTGTCAAAGTGAATCAGACCCATTCACTTTCCCATTTTTCCTGCTTGCAGCACATCAACTTCAAGAACTGACTGTTCACTTGCTGCCTAATAAATCCCACCCCCCTGACAGGTGCCATTGTAATGAAATAACTAGATCGTCAGTAATATTTACCTTACCTGTCAGTGGTATATATGTATAATTTATGTGGAAGTGATGTAAACATTTGAATGTGATATGCAGTAAATACACTATTTTAAATGTATAATTGTATGTTGTTATTTGTTGCCACGCATAGCACAATCCTCTGTCAGTCTGGCTGTGGAGGGTAGGATCAGGTCATGTGCCTTGTCCAAGTCTCCATGTGGATTATAGTCTGGACCTAACGTTACATAATCCTGTCAGGTCCACTCACAGATAATCTAGACGCCTTGCGTAACTGTTCATTAGGTCACTTATATTTCCTCCCTTCACACATCATCAGTGTCATCCTGCCCTTTAGTTACATGCTTTTGATTGTTTAAAAGAGCACCACAAATGTCAAGCAACAGATCAGCACCCAGTATAGTTTTATACTGTTGTCACTATTTCAGACATGTGGTGCTCAGTGCCATTATTGAATTGACTCATGGGCCGTCCAAATACACCCTGATTTATTACTGCCCTGCCCCTTACATTAAGCAGTACTTGTTCTTGTTTGCAGCCTAGAGTCACGCTTCGCTGATCACTGTTAATTTACCCAACTTTCCCGAAGGATCAGCGCAGCTTAACACTTCAGTGGCACTAAGCTAGCTAGTCATCCCTCTTAGCATGGCTTAGGCAGGACGTGGGATGGCTGGTCCAGCTCACTCTGCGTTAACACACACACTGCTCTAATGCACACAGACATCTTTTGCTTTTTATCTTTCACATTTTCCCATACTCTTGACTATTTGATACAAGTTTTTATTTCATAATTTGCAAATTTTTACTTGTATTATTACTTCTGTTCCTTTTATCAGCTGTCGATAAATGTTACGCACATTGAGCTGTATTAAAAGTGTGAAAGGTGCTCTATACATAAAATGTATTACTATTATTATTATTAATATGCCTGGTCACTTCATGACTCTTGAGTATCAGGGTTATATATAGATAAGGCCAGGCCACAATAAAACACTAAGATGCATATGAGCCACATATTAATGAGGAGCGTTAATGCATCTCTGCAAGACACATTTGACAACCGAAACCCCTCCTACTACTGAGATGGCACCTCCCCTGGTGTTCTGCTTATGGTAAGAAACTCCCCTTCAGAGTACTGCCGCTTAATGCGGGTATTGCTGGTTCTCCTTTGAGTTTAAATTTAATTCTGTAGCCCACTTTGGAAGAGCCAGCCAGTTTTCTTAAATAAAGCACCAGTGCAACTTGCCTCCAGTAAGTGCAACTAACATTTATGAGCTTGTCCAAACCCATTTTGCTGTTTAGACGGCAAAACAGACTTTTCCCCAGCGCAAGGGTCAAAAAGGTCATCTAACTCTCTAATTATTCAGAGGTGTGTTTTGGGAGTAACATTCAATAAACCAATCAAAACGACAAGTCATCTCCCCTTTAAAAGGCAGGGGTGCATGAGCTATGGCCAGCTGCTACTGTGATGGTTATTGGTTGTAGTGTATGAGCTGATTTGCATATTACTTACCGCATAATTCAGTGTGGGTGACCGGAGACGCAGTTGACTTCCAGGTGTAAATGCATGAGGCTAAAATCTAATCAGGATGTATAATCCCGATACTAGTCACATGAAGTGACAAGGTGTAAACAGGGCCACAGTGTTGTGCTGGAAAGTAGTGATGCATTCAGTCAACTTAGTTTAAAGGCATGCATGTTTTGCACAGGAGTTAAATACTCAATTTTCAATTCGGTTTTACTGACATTATCACAAAGCAGCTGTGCAGAATCTGGGTCCAATCACCTAATGAGCAAGCCAATGGTGACAGAGGCAAGAAAAAACTTCCTAAGCTGGAGGAAGAAATCTTGAGCGGACCCAAGTCTTATAGAGGAAGAGGAATCCATCCTCCTCTGGTCAACACCAGACAGTAATAACAAGTGAAATGAAAAACAAAAGCAAAAAACAAACATATTTATAAAAATGTCATCAGTCAAGGTCTGTAACTCTAATGGCTAGGGCAGTGGGCAGCATATGTAGCATGTGGAGGTGGTCCCTGGTGGTTTAAATAGTCAGACAGATGAACAGGAGGCCCAAATGATGGACAATCTGGTCAAAAGAACAAGCTGGGTGGAAAGCCCAGTGATAATAGATCAGGCTTGCAGTATGCAGGTAGGCCACGATGGCTGTTGATCATGCTGAAAGCAAATACACAACTTTGCCTTTTGATCTTCTTTCTTTTGGCATTAATTTTGTTAACATGTATTTTATTAATGTTTAAAATATTTACTTGAAGTCAATGTCCTGTATTCTAAGCCAATTCAATGCGCTGCCTATTTCCTGTATACTTCTGTATGCTTACCGACAAGCTAGACAAGGCCCACGGCCACGTATTACCCCACAAGCCCTCCCCGCACCAACACAGGATGCACAGGAGTGTTATAGGATGCACAGCTTTTAAGTGTGTGTTGCAGATTTCATGTGTCACCCCCTGTGGACGAGGGACTCCTTTCATCTTCCTGCTGAGACCTTAAACTTTCCACTTGCTCTCTTTTACAGGGATTCCACTTCTAAATGAAAACACTCGCTCGCTAGCAGGCCGTCCCAAGCTCAGGCTGCTTTACATAAGAGCTGCAGGACAGGACGGAACAAGCTGGAAGGCTTGTGCTGTGCACGTAATAAAACAAGATCCCGTTTCATCATTTGGACCGCTGTGAGGCAAACTGCGTTAGCGCCTCTCTTAGATTCTGTTGCCTTGCTGTGGAGCATGTGAAGTCATGGTTGCTTGCCCCATTTGAAAGCAGGCCAGTAAAAACTTTGCAGCGTGTGGCCTGGTGGGGCAGACTTCACTTCAGTCAAAAGATGCAAAATAGGTGCCACCCCTGTGGCTGCTCTTTATTGTTAAACTGCGGAATCTTTGCTGTTGAGGCTTTTAGAAGGGAAATTTCGTGGGTGTGTTTTGCTTATTTAACCTCATAAACCCTCAGGGACATATATGGCCTACACTTCATCTTCTATAATAATAATTCACCTTCAATACCTCATAGGACATTTAATGACACCTTACAACAAGACAGCAAATACACAGAAATAAAATATCAAAAAAAGGTGATATGTGTAATGAATCACACAGGCTCAAATGTTTCATCCAAAATGTAATCCTCAATCCAAAAGTCAATGTCAAAAATAGTAAAAGTAGTAATGCAATTAACCAGAGAGACATCCAAAAAACCTGCAGGGTATACAGGCTAAGGCAAGACTGTACTTAGCAAAAATAGAAGGTTCATGTCCTGTTTAAAATATGCTAGAATTCAGGTGAACGTGATCTTGGCTTCTCCAAAAGCTGGAATTGACATCTATGTGGATCAAGTCTGGTATGTGGCTGACAGGAATTTCCAGCCTTGCCCTTGCAATAAAAAAGAAAAACAATACATATAAGATAACAAAATGAAAAACAAAACTGTATAAAATATAATCAGCAACAATTGAAGGAAATAGTGAGTTTAAAAAGATAAATTTTAAGTCAAGAGAAAAGTAGAAACTGACTGGTGTAACTACATAACATAAATATTAGTTTTATAGCATAATATGGAACAATAAAAATAATAAATAAATAAAAATAAGCCTACAAATGTGGTGGTTTAGCTCAGCTTATAAAGTTAAGGTCTGTTGTCCTGGTTCTAAAATCTGATTGGCTGAACCATATGTCAAGCCGCTGTAAAATACTTGGGTCCTTACAGATCAACTGCATTATGCATTAATGTATCAACTATATATCAAATATTCTTGGGCCGCTTTGTTACTTGTAAACCATAGTCTACTGTCAATAACACATTGCTTGGTGGAGGATTAATGATTCATTTTGAACTTTGAAAAGTGTATTTTAACATTGTAGGCATCCACAGATTTAGTTGTATTGTCTGCCTATTTAATCACAGTATGCACAGATCGAAGATTTTCTTTTGTTGTTGTCGTCTTCTCTTGGAAGCCACTCAGAGGAGTAAATACACCATTCAGCACAAATAAGCAAAACTGCGATTAAGCTTTGAAGACCCTTTCCCATGCTGTTGTGGAAAACGGGACTGCTGTCACAGTGGCAAAGGATTTAAATACAACTAGAGTTTCCATTGCAAGTTTAGAAAGTTTTTATTACACAAAGACACAAACAAGATTTTCTAAAAATGCAGTGATGACGAGGCTGGAGACATTGGAGAACTAACACTGTGACACTGACTAAGTTCCTCATCCTCACCCTCCCAGTGCTGGTGATTTTGTGTGATTGGGGGAGAAACCTGACACGTGGGTGGAAATAAAGATGACAAAAAAAAGAGAAAGAAAATCTGAAAAATAAGAATGTTCCTCTCTTCTGTTAATCATTCAGATATTTTAATAATTAATAAATTAATACATCATTTTTATTTAATTTGTTTAATCAGTGTATTAAATTTGATCATTTCTAGGCATGGTGGTGCAGTGGTTAGTGCTGTTGCCTCACAGCGAGAAGGTCCTGGGTTCAATCCCCGGGTCGTCCACTGAGGCCTTTCTGTGTGGAGTTTGGAAGCTCTCCCTGTGTTCGCGTATGTTTCCTCTGGTTTTCTTCCCACTGTCCAAAGGCTGCAGTAGGTTGATTGGATGCTCTTAATTGCCTGTAGGTGTGAATGTGTGTATGACACATTGGCTCCAGCTTCCCTGCGACCCGGAAACGGGAGAAGCAGTTTAGAAAATGGATGGATGGATGCATGATCATTTCTAGTTTTCATTGTTTCCGTGTTATGTGTTTTATGTGTGTTAATAAGCAATATGATAAACTCATGCTAAAAAAGATAGACTGTGCTCAGAGCGTATATTGTAAATCACTGAGACAAATCACAAGGTTACAAATGAAAACTGCTATGTATCATTCTCCTTATCGCTGGCAAAATCACTTCATCACACCATCTCTTGTGGCTTATTGCTGTAACTTAGCACACATGATTTTGTCTGTTTCACCACAATAGCACACAGTGTCCCTAAGTCGGAAAGAACACAAATTCAAAGTTCTCCTCATGTAAACAGAGAACTCTTACAAATCACTCTCAATTGGAGTCTTTGTCTTTCTGTCTTACAGGCAAAAGGAGAAGACTCGTTCTGTGTTCTGTCCCAGTGGAACGTTTCTCGCGTTCTTTTTCTGCTCAGAAGCATTGTGGGTTGTAAAAATTCTGGTCGGCTGTTTAGAGCTCTCATGACCTGTTTCAGTCACACAGTTTCTGTCTGACCTGTCACCTGCTCTACAGTAAACAAAGCCTAGACTTTATTTGAACCTTCAGCACTTTTATTGACTACACATGCATACAGTTACTTCAGCTGCAGGTTTTTTTTTAATACACTCTTGTTCTTTCTGCTTTTTTTCGGGTTTTCTTTCTTTGTTATCTCATACTCATACTTTTTTTATAAAGCAGGTGAGGATGCAGTTTAATGTGCACGTTATGGCCTTATCTCAGAGTTTTCCATATCAAACAATCAGTCCTTTATATTCTTGTTGTTCTTAAAGAATGACCAGTAAATAATGTTTTTTTCTCCTTCTATGAACATTTCTGAGATACAAGGTGTTTATTTATTTTATTTTATTTTTTAAAACAGAGACAATTTCAAAAAGTCACTGTTGTATGACCTTTTGAAAATGCAAAAATAAAAGTTCCTAAATTGTTATTGGCTTAGACATGCATTTTTTTTATCCAAAGAGATCTTTGGTGTAGAACCTTTATATTATGCAGAGTTCAAAACTTTTTTTCTAAGGCATTGCTGTAAAAAATAAAAATAAAAAAATAAATGTCTTCACTGCACTTTTATTTTAAGAATATACGTATTTGTTGCGCAGTTATTTTATTGGATATTTTGTTTTACTCGGTCTGTGTTTTCTCTTTTTCTCTTCCTGTGCGATAATTAGCGATACACCCTGCACTGCGGATGCTTTGTATGCACCTTCAGATGTTCATGTCACCTTTGTTCACTCGCCTTTGTTTGCCATGAAGGCAGTTGATAGCCATATGTGGCTGCTGAGACTCGCCCACATTGCCCTGACGTGGGCTAATCTTACAGTATCTAATAGTTTTTTTTTTGAGCCACAATGATATAAGAGCTGTATGACACTAATCCCATTCCAGGGAAAGCCTTGACTCAAATCCCTCACACCCAAATGACCTTTCTAAAATGAACAAATTCATTCCCCTTAAAACGTAACATAATACCGCAAATTATGATCCATCTGCACCACGTTATTAATTATTGACGTTAATTGCTGAACCTTGGGTGGTGGAGATGAGAAGCTTCTCCACCAACTCTTATTAGCATTTCAAAGCAGTGTTTCATCGCTTCACTGCTTGATTGAGCCAACATCTAAGAAAGGGGGTTGCCCTTTTGAGTGGTGAAGTCATATTTCTACTGAAGATGTTCTAATTATAGAAGGAGTGTGAAAGGTAGTTTCTGTGCTTGCTGCTTGTCGCATGTAAGAAAGGCTTTACACACAACAGCCAAACTAACTTTTCAAGCTTCAAATGTATTTTGTTTATGTCTTGACAGGGCAGATGCTTTTTTTTCTAGCTGCCAGTCCTGCAACATCCTGCAACAACTGAGGAAAGTGCTGGGGCCTTTAATTGTGTAACTCATCAGATGCCCATAACTGGCTAACACTCTAAATGAATAAGGACAAAGCCAGGAGTACCCAACTCTTGTCTGGAAGCTCAAGAAGCAATTTCCCTATTCAAACACACCTGATTCAACTCAGCAGTTAATTACCACCCCATTGCAGTCTGAGCACCAATGAGAACCTGGCTTCCTGTGCTCTACACTGGACTTTTGGCCACAGATGGCTGTGGCACTGGTGGGCCCCATTAAGTTTAATGCGCAAAACATTTCCTATAAATCAAGGCAATTTCAGGTTTAGTTTTGTCCTCCCAAAGACATAACAATATGCATAATTAATTGTAAAGGTAATGCTGCCACAAAGAGTCCTTTGGTACAATGGCATAGAATAGGGCTGCCCAAAATCAGGCTAACTGGTCAACTCTGGCCCATGAAAATTTCTGGCCTGCCAGAAATTTACCCTAATCTCAGCCCCTCACCCAGTGAGAATAGAAACAGATTTTTATACCTTTGGAAGACTCTACCTACTGTTATCAAGGAAGCTCGGTCAATAAATATTGTATAAACTTTATTTATTTTTATTTTTTTATTACTATTTTATTGATTTATTATTTTAATTGTAACTTTGCCAATAAGATTATCAATTTTATTAATTATTTCATGCCATACCTGTTTGGTTGCTTTTACTTTTTCTTATTATTTTAATTATGTAATATAGTTACTGTTTAACTCTTAGAACTGCATTTCTTATTTATCAGTTTTATAATTAATTTATGTAAAAAAATTCAATGCTTACTTTACATTTCTTACTTGTTTAATTTTGTAATCCAATCACTGTTAAGTACTTTGAAATGCATTTTGTATATTAAAGGTGCTGTACATAAAATGTATTATTGTTAAATTTGCATTTTAAGTATTTATACTGAAAATCAGTGGGCCCTATTTTGTTCCATTGGAAAGCGCAACGCATTCCAAGACATTCCATATTTTCAATCCATGCATGAACATTTTCAAAATAGCAAATTACTCTGCATGTGTTTACTGCTTGTAGGACTGGTACTTTAAATTAGGTGTGTCTGGGTGCATTGCTAGCATGTTGCTCTTTTAATGGAGTGAAATAGATTGCACTTTTGACCAACAAAATCTATATCTAAAGTCAAAGACGTATTATTAAACTATATTTAAACAGCACATTTTACAACCATGTGGGTGCACAATGCTCATTACTGACACAGACACATGCTTGAAATACAATAATGGCACTCGAAAGGCTTTGGTGCTGCTCCCGTAAATGATGTGCTCACACATGTTTACTGCACACACGAGCAGGTCCATTTCCTAGCTGAAAATCAAACTGATCTGGCAGTTTAATATGCCATTTTACAATACACCATAGCTCATGCATCCCTGCTTTTTAAAGGTCATTCTGATTGGTTTATTGCATGTTAAGCCCAAAACACACCTCTGAATAATTCCAACAGTTAGGACACTTTTTTACGCCTTGTGCTAGCGAAACGTCTGTTTTTTTCTGCCCTTGAAATAGCTAAATGGGTTTGCTCATAAATGTTAGTTGCACTTTGTGCATTTTGCTTTGCATTATATCATCAAAATAGAACCCCAGGTATAACTTGCAGGTGAGGTCTAAATTGATATTGAGTTGTTTTAGCTCTGCTACTTCAAAACTTGCATATTAGTGCTACAATATGTTAGAGCAAAGGAATTGTAAGCCTTTTGCCAGGAGACACACTGAAGATGGGTACTGAGCTCATCATTCTTATAGATCTGTTACCTTCACTCACAAATCGCTTACAGTTTTGTATAAAGCATGACCTAGGCCTTAGCTGCAAAAGAAGCAGATCGCAGGTGCGTTAGCTTTTATAGGTTAAGTAACGTTTTAACTAAATTAACCAAAAGAATTGCATCAACTCTGATCAAACTTGCATTGTTGCTTTCCAAAGGAAAAGCATATCTCCATTTTTGTTTTTATTTTTCTGCATCAACAAAGCAGCTGGCATTACATTGTGTAAGCCTTTGATGATGAACAGGCCAATAGAAATGCTCCATCTAAAATGTTCTTCCATTAACTTCCATTAAAAGTAAGGAACACTTTTGCCTTCTCCTGTAAAGTTACAATTTAGGAGAAACTTGTTTATATTGGACAGTGATAATGTCCAATAAAATAAAAAAGAAACATGTAAATAATAAGTTTACAGTAACAAGAAAACTATAAATTCTCTATTGATCTATAATCTACAGTTGCAGCATGGTTGGCATGGCATGAAACTTTGCTCTAGCCAAGTTATTTACAGTAGCTCTAATCTACTGTCACCTAAATATAAAAACATTTTCTCTATGAGTCATTTCGCTTTATCTGTATGTCTTGTTTGAGTCTACACATATGGCAATGAAACGTGACTCTGCTCCTCCATACTGCACCACTGCACATGTGCATATAAACTATACCTGGTTTTCTGTGTAACTCCTAAGCTGCTCGTATTGCTCAACTCATTCAAAACTGTGCAGGCCACATGATCAGAAGCTTGTCTGAGCCAAGCTCTAAACTTAATTCACCATTAGAGATCTCAAGTTTAACCACATTGTAGGGCTTTTTAAGCACAGCTTCAGTAGAAGCTGTGCTTATCTTAGTAGCTTTTGTACTGAGATAAGAACCTAAGAGCACAAATATTGTTCCACGATCAGTTCCTCCATTCTTTCCATATATGATTTCTCAGTAGAAGAATGGACTTTCCATGTAATGAAGCGAATAATTTTTATTCCAGTTTTAGAACATTTCTATTGGTTTGATTGAAATGTTAAAATAGTCTACAAGACAACAGCTATTTTCAAAAAATAAAATGACAATGGAATTACAGAATGGAAAGTCTTGTGTGACTGACAAAAAGATAAAAGCTTAATATTAATAGTAATCATGCTTCTAATAGTTTTTTCATTATAAATCAGAATTATAGCATCTGAAATATTTGTGCACGTCTTCAGATAAATCTAATTTAACTACCCTCTCAGGATCTTCTTTAATTAAGTGGTGTTTTGTGCATATCATTGCTGTCAGAACAAAACCTTGTATCTCCAATTTTCTAATTTTTTTAAAAGATTTGCATCGTTTGAAGCACCTGGCAATTTACTGTGTCAGATTTTCTCTAGAAATAAAGCAAGGGAAATGGTTTTAAATTATCAACAAAACTGTCTTTTCACATTAACCTCCATTATAAATTAAGAAGGTTTTGTTACAATTTTGGAGATACAAGGTTTTTGTGTGACAGCAGCAATATAACATTTCAAAAGGTAAAAGTGGTGTATTACTGGGCTCAGTTTAGATGTGAAAATACCAGCTGCAAGGAAAAAATAGACCCACAATCCATCATCCACATAATCTTGCTCGGTCTGTATAAAGCTCACTATGTCAAAGACTGACTGTAGCAGTCTCTCGCTACACTTTCTGAAGTCGTTCCTTGAGGATATAGCTTACTGAATCTGATCTGTTCTGTCACATTAAGCCATAGCTGCTCTTTTGACTGCTTTGGCTTGTGCCTGCATGTTTCTTTAGTAATGCTATTCAACTGCAGTGGCCTATGTAGCATCTGTAAAATGGCAATTAGTGTCACTTTGGCGTGTTTCAGTTTTTCTCCCTTTAGACTTTCAGACTGGGATTTCTGCCTTTTTCTGTCACTATTGGTGCAAGGACATAGAAAAAGAAAAATTAACAGAAATATAATTTCTGAAACACATTCTTTGTAGTGTGTTTTGGGACCAGGGCTGTAGTTGTAGTTGAAATGTTACAATGCATTATGGGATTTCTCATTTATGAAAAAAAGGAAGTGTAAAGAGATTTACCCAGTATCTCTTCAAAATATTTTGTCTTACATTTAATGCAACATTAAATGTATATATATAATTATTATATACGAATACCTATGGTTTTTCAGCCTAGTTTCTATCTGGTGTACCTGTAACATATGTCCAGTTATCATAAAGTGCATTCTGACTTCTTTGGAAACCCCCTTTTTGTGTTTTTTTTTGCACTGCAGGAATTGAGAATGATTGAAGCTCTTAGAACAATGTTCAGAGTAGGTACTTTCTCACACTAGAGGAACCAAGTGTGATGTAAGTGAATGGTTATTGGTCTAGACGAAAGTGTACAGTGACATATCTTGATGAAAGTATACATTGACTGGTCCAGGTGAAAGTATACAGTGACTGCAGACGCAAAAGCCTTTGCCGTATAAACTACAGCTCTTAGGGCTAAAAAACAGGGAAAAATGCAGAACAACGGATGGACAGTATCCAGGCTTTATTGAGCAAATATGCAACAGAGGAAATACAGAGCAGTTTTTTTTCATTTAAGTGCTTGGATCATTGCATTCTCTAGCTTCTCCTATGCTGTCGCTATACCAGCCATCAGCCAGCTTACGTCACATCAGCATTACTACTGGTGGAGTGAATTCACACAGCTTAATGTAAAAGCACCAACAGGCTAATTTTACTACACTTTGATGATAACTGAGAACTTGGCTCTAAACACACATATAATAAAAGTCAAATGACAGGTGCCCAGTGGCTTCTATTGTGAGTTTGTTTTGACCCAGTGGGTTTGCAATGCTTTGAAGAAATTGGGCCTTATTTTGCACCAAGGGAAAATGTGACTCAAAGTGTTTTTACTAGTTTCATTCCAGCTTATTCCTCTATTTCACATCATGCACTCATGTTTTCACACTGTGTCTGGGTGCCTTGTCAACATTGCTATTTTAAGGCAGTGAAATGACATTTCGCCTTTGAACAAACCAGATTTAAAGTCAGTGGAGTATTATTAAACCATATTTAAATAGCACGTTTTAGTAACATGGGGGTGTACATTGCTCATTACGGACACAGGTTCATGCTTGAAATGCACTAATGACTTAGGCTTAGGTGCAACGGTGCTACTCCCATAAATGATATGCCTGCATGTTTTTACTTTGCGCATGAGCAGGTCCGTTTCCTGGCCTGGTTTGCCAGGTAAACACACCATTATAATAGCAATCCACCATAGCTCATGCGCTCCTGCCTTTTAAAGGTAAGGTGACATGCCATTCTGAATGGTTTACTGCATGTTAGGTTAATTAAATTAAAAAGTATAAAACTTAAATATACTCTTCTGCATGTTATAGCCAAAACACACCTCTGAATAATTAAGAAAGTTAGGACAATGCTTTTGTGCTTTTGTGGTCCTAATGTCTGTTTTATCAGACCATAAAGTTTAATAGCGCCCTGAGCTTTGTGCTTGTCATTAGATCATCAAAATAGAACCCATGGTCTGTGGTAACTGACTGTATGGCATCATTTTTTAATGATGCAGAGTGTTTAGGCAAAAGGCCCTCATATGCCTTGAGCGTCATTTCCCTCCAAAGCTCCAGTCGTTTTCGTGACCTTCTTAGTTTTGCTAGTATCTTGCCACCAGATATGTAAATGTGTGCTCCTCGTGCTGTGGATTAGGCAGGGGCAGCCGAACTGTGTGCACCATAATTACAGAGCATCACCGAAGTGAGCTAATTATGGCAAGGAACACTCTGAGCTCTGACTGGCACGTTGGCATGGCAACTGCAGAGGTGTTAATTATTTTCTCCCTCTTTAGATGGACGGAATCCCCTCCTCAAAAGAACAGCAAAATGAGCACACCTGTTAAAGCCTGCCTCCTCTCTTTCTTTCTCTCTCTCTCTCACTCACTTTCTTTATCTCACTCTCAGCCTCTTTCTATCTCCACAACACATCTTTTTTATCTCCTTGTTCAACCCTCATCTCTTTCCTTCTCTTTCCTTCATTTTTTTTTCATTTTTGCTCTGTTTCCACTCCCTTCCTTTTGTCTTACACTTTCTTCATCCTCTTACTATCTTGCTATATCTCTCACTTCTCCTTTCTTTTTCTCCACTTGCTATCTCTGTCTCTGTTTCTCTTTCTCTTTTTTACTTCTACCTCTGCTTAAGTTCGATCTGTCACCTGTCATTAATGATGCTACACACATCTTCAGTCCCTCTGAATACTGAAGCTGAATGGAGGGTTTCTGTGATGCAAAGTGTGTGTTTTCTGCACACAAGCAGGAAAACAGAGGCAATACACACACAAACACACACACACACACACACACACACACGCACGCACACACACACACACACACACACACATTACAGTACATATATATATATATATATATATATATGTATATACTGTAATGTGATGCAGTACTGTGCAAAAGCATGTATCTGAGCAGTAAGTTTCTTTCTGCACCAAAGGCACAAGTTCACATTAGAATAACTGCAAACAGACAAGAAAGCAGTGAAAAGAATGAAGATACATTGTTGTGTGTAAACAGTAGATGATATAGTGTGAGGTGACTTGAAGACAAATGTCTGGCTTCAAATTTCTCCTCCGTGCCTCCAGCCATTGCATGGATGTGTATCTATTGGCAGCACCTGATTTAATTTAATGAGGGACTAAATTGAGCCCAGACCAGTGATTTGATGGGAACTAAAAATAATATGGGGCTTTAATAAGAAGAGGTTTGGAAATGGTTAAGCCAACACATTGATGCACATAGAAACATCACTGTTCACTATATTAATGTTATTTCCATTTATTTTTTTTTTCTTTTTAGAGAATATGCCCAGATCATTCTTTCAAGTGCTTAAGACTTTTGCACAGTATTTTATATTTGTATGTGACATATACCAGCTTATTATATTTTTGTATATGCTGTCTTTTATACAATTTTTGCACGAAACTTTTCTCATTATGAATAGACCAGTAGAAATAGTCTAAAATGTCTTGTGGTAATGTTACATTAAAGTACATTAAAGTTACATTTTGGTTTTTTTCCTTGATATATTTTTGCAATAATAAAAAGTGAAAGTGATTATTTGTCATTGTGAACACACTCAAGCACCACAACGAAATGCAACCTCTGCATTTAACCCATC
>JBBPDA010000126.1:25700215-25713946 GCA_037974385.1 Arnoldichthys spilopterus | reverse complement strand
ATATTATATTATATTATATTATATTATATTATATTATATTATATTATATTATATTATATTATATTATATTATATGTATTTAGTTTGAGGGGTTTGGGTTGTTCAATAAGTTAATAAAAAAGATAATTCCATTTCTTTGATCTTGATATGTCATTAGCACCTGGAGACGGCAATAATATAAAAATCTGAAAAATCGAAAAATATTTTTATTTAAATCTAAGCTTGTCCTGTCCTTACAATTTAGAGACTTTGAGATTCTCATTGCTGAAGAGTGTGATTCTGCAAAAAGCATGGGTGTATAACATTTGACACCTTCAGCCAGAACAGAGCAGCACTGCAGTTTCTTTCTCTCCATTACTTTAGTGACAGTGTCAAAGAGGGGAGGAAGAATTCAAAGAAGTGTGAAAAAGACATGAAGCCCCTTAGTTCATCTGGCACTTCTGGCACTTGAGCATTGCATGTGCATTGTGTTCTCAACAGCTTGAGTGTGAGACATTTGAAGAAGGAGAGAAGTTATTCAGGCACATGCTCACATTTAAATGAGGAGAAGGAAGAAGGCCGGAAAATCTCCAAAAGCAGGCCTGACTAAGTGGGAAGAAGTATCTTCAGTTTGTGCAGGCTTCTATAATGCCAAAGTAAGTGGCACATGCTGTGGGAAGATGAGTCACACCATACATATGTATGCTGCTCCATGAGCCTTACAAACCCCATTTCCTGAAAACTTGGGAAATTTTGTAAAATGCAAAAAAAAAATCCACTAATTTATACTTTCTCTTGAACCTTTATGTAACTAACAGAAATAAATAGAAAATAATTATTATGTTTTGTCTGTCCAGCTTGTGTGAGGTTCCGTATTGCGTCCCACATGTTCCCTGTCCATGTTTTGTTTTGGTTTCCCCACATGCTCCTGTTGTGTCTTGCCACGCCCTTGACCCGCCTCGTCAGCTGTGTCTCGTTTCCTTTCAGGTGTTCCATGTTTCATGTCTGTATTTAACCTCATGTGTTTCCCTTTGTAGTCATTCATGTCGTCAAAACCTTGTCGTTTGTCGTGTTATTCCATAGCCCTGTCTTTGTCTCCCTGCCGTCGTGTTTGTTTCTTAGTTCTCGTTCATTTTCTAGTTTGTATTACATTGTATTTTTTTGTTTTGTTTTATAAACCCCCCTTTTGTACAACCTCACTTCGTGACAACTTGACTGTATATTGTAAGTGTAAACATATTTAGAAATTGATGCATGCAACTCATTCACCATTTTGAAACATTCCACCATAAGCAGGTGAACTGATAACCGGTGATAGTATTATGATTGGGCATAAAAGGAGCATCCACTAAAGGCTCAGTATTTGCACATAATAATGGACTGTGACTCACCACTGTGCCTGTAAACACTGTAAACAATTTAGGCCATCATTAGCATCTACAGTAAATAACGTCATGTAAAAAATTAAGGAATCTGAAGAAATTTCAGCCTGTGAAGAGCAAGGCTGGAAACCACATGTGCATGACTTCCAAGCCCTTAGAAGGCACTGCATGAGGAACTGTCATATTGATGTGATAAATATATCCATACTGACCCATAAAACATCAAGAAACCTAAAATGTTATGCAAAAAGAGAAAGCCATACATCAATTCTAAGCAAAATAAGCTGCTGAGTTCTCTGATTCCAAGCTCATTGTGAATTGACTGAAAGACAATGGAAATAAGTGTTGTGGACAGATGATTCCACATTTTAGCTTGTTTTCAAGAAAAAACTGATGTCAAGTTTTTCATGCCAAGAACAAATGGACCAGACTGTTATAAGCAAAAGGTACAAAAGCCAGCATCTTTTATGGTATGGGGGTGTGTCAGTGCCTGTGGCATGCATGACTTGCATATGTGTGAAGGTACTATTGAGATTTTAGTGAAGCATATGATGACGTCAAGGTGAGGTCTTTTCACAAGAAGTCCATTATTAATTTTGCGAGACCATGCCAGGCCTCATTCTGCACATGCTACAGTAGCGTGGCTTCATAGACCCAGAATACATGTCCTTGACAGTCCTGATTTGTCTCTTTTCAAAATGTTTGGCACATCATTAAGAGAAGAATTAGGCAACAGCAACCACAGACTGCTGAGTAGCATCTTATATCAAGAAAATAATTGATTAAATTCACTGGTAAAACTGCAAACATTACTATTCTAAGCTTCTAAAAAATTAAAAAGAGTATTTAATAAGAAAAATGAAGTAACACAATGTCTGTTGCATGCATGAAATTTTGTGTCTTGTTTAGTTACTAGATCTTACAAAAGTAATTAAATTACTCTACTGATTACTGCGTGCAAAATGTAATTAATTACCAAGGAAAGTGACATCTGTGTTACTTATTAATGTCAATTTTCATTGATGACGCTGTTTAAACCAGAAAAAAAAGAAAAAGCAGCACTGAAGCAACTGTTTGCTTATTGAGGAAATCTTGATAAAGATGTGTAGGTTGTGTAAACTACAACTACAGTTCCATTTCTCCTATGGACATAATACACAAAAATGTATATTTAAATTGTTAGAAGGAATAATCGAACATCATTGGTATATACATGATGTGACTAATAGATTAGCTAATCCTATTAATTGACATACCCCCACCCACTGCAAAAGGTTTTAGAATCCAGTCTAACCTTTGCCTGTGGAAGTTATCGTGGCCTGACTTTGGTCAGTGCAGTTTGTCTGCATTCAACTCTTATTACAACCATGTTGAATGTAAATACGGACTCGTGTGTGATATGAAAACAAACGCAAACCTTACGTCAACCGCAGGAGTGTCCATATTGCCCTCCACATACACACGCACAAGCGTATACACAATAGAGAGGAAAATCCTGAAAGGTTTCCTCCTTTGACGGATTTACAAGCTAGAGTAAATAACAATTTGTAAACTCTTAGCAAGCAACGAGTGATAATCAAACAACCAGCCAAGTATTTGGATTTGCGTCAAAGTCTTGGCCTCTAGCCGAGCAAACAGAAACACAAAGGTTTGGAGGGTGGAGGGCAGTTAGTATAAGGAGTGTCTCATAGCTTTATCCCTGTGGATAGCACTTTTTGCTGCCCCAAAACAAGCGACCATGTATCAGCTAACATTATCCCTTTAGCCCTCCACTGGGTCAGTCCAGGTAACAGCTCATGCAAAAGAAGCAAACTTTGGAAAGTAAACATGCTTCATTGACCTCTTTTCTTCCTCTCCCTCCTCCTCTTCCTAACGGAACATTATTATTATTATTTTTGTTGGTTTTTTTGTTATTATTGCATTTACTACATCTGCAGCCTGGGGGAAATGGTCCGAATCTTATTTTGTTTGTTGAATGTGTGGTGTAATTTGATTAAAATAATTTCTCAGCCATTGTTCATTAATGAAGAGTAAATACCTTCAATCAGTACCACTTTGTGTTTGTAAGTAGAACAGGAGATGCTTTATTATGATTTGAATGTGATTGAAAGTTGAAAATGTTGAGTGTAATTGAAAGTTATTATTATATAAATGATGACATGTTTTAAAGGGTAAAAAACATCTTTTCTGTTTTTGTCACAATTTTATACTTATACTTACAATTTTAAATATTAAAATATTGTGCACATTCAAAGCAGAGGCATTGTCCAATGTAATCAAAATTCATAGCCTTGCTCATGACAACTAAGTATGCAATTACATTTAAACATTACAAAGCAAAGCACATGTTACTCTAAGGAATATAATGTCTGTGGTTTGTGTGGATCTGAAGTAGTAGCGTGGATACATCTGCACAAAGAGGAATCGATGTCCTATACACTGTGTTCTTGTTCGAGGTAGAGCTATTAGTCAATCTTCAGATCTTCAGTACTTGCTGTCTTTGTACCGTACCTGCAAACAGTCCAGAATCTGCCCCGGGCCTTTACGTTCTGAGCAGCGGCTTGTAAATGAGAGTTATTGTGATCTCTTTAATGCTGTGCCAGATTCATTAGGTCAGGTTGTTGATGGCTTCAAGCTTCTCTGGCAGGCACTTTTTACGAGATGCCTCGGAGCAAAGATTGTGCTGTGTTCTTGTGGTTTTGCATGCTAACCTGGTGAGAAAACAGCTGCGTTGTTCCTTTACACCCAGACGGGCCAGGGCAAGCTTTTGATTGTCATTTAAAGTGCAGCACACTCGACTTATGCAATTCACCGCTCGAGAACAATGTGTACATTTATCCAGCGTCGACTCTCTCCAACTTTACACCCTCATAATGGGGCTCTTGGCGAGAATAATTGTCTCTAAAGTGGACCAGAAATGGCTTCAGAACGATGGCTGTACATTTAAGAAAGACCACTTAGTGCCAGACTCAGTGGCTATTCTCATACTCAATGGGTATGAACTAGGCACTTAAAGCGCCTGTCATGTTAACCTGATTGTGGTATTCATGCAGTACAGCAAACCAGAAGCATGTTAACCTATCATCAGAAGTGAAGAATGATTTATGTTCACTAAGCTACATGTACTTAGTAAAATGTTGATGGCTTTGTACCTTTATGTCCATCTCAGGGTGTTTGTGGAGGAAGTAATCTGCTTTTTATACAGTTCATATAATAATAATAATAATAATAATAATAATAATAATAATAATAATTTGTTTGGTAACACTTTACTGTAGGGAAGCATTTCTAAGGATTTGTGGCAGCGAAAGGTGCAAAATTTGCTTATTTATTCAGAGTTGTGTTTTGAATTAAACATGCAATAAACCAATCAGAATGGCACATCACCTCACCTTTAAAAGGCAGGGGCACATGGGATAAGGCAGAGTGCTTTTATAATGGTATGTTTACCTAGCCAACTAGAGGAAATAGACCTGCTTATTTACGGGAGCAGCACGGTTCCACCTAAGCCTTTCGAGTGTCGTTAGTGCACTTCGGCCATGTACCTGTGTCCATATCAAGCATCGTGCACACAGAAATTACACCACTAAGTTAAAACATGGTTTTTATTGGTCAATGTCATTTCACTGCCTCAAAACAGCAACGAGCCAATGCTGCACCCAGCCTTGCCTCATTTAAAAAAGTACATTTCTACTTGTGCACACAAACTCATTTGTTATTTTATAAGCATGGGTGCATAGCGTGAAATAGAGGAACGGACCGGAATGAAACTAGTAAAACCACTTTTCTCACAAATATACTGTGAGAAAAAGATCAGGAGCTGGAAAAAGAGGCAGAGAACTGAGAGAAATGATTTTTAATTGTTTTTTGAAAGATGAGAGAGAAGAGACATTGCAAAGACTTAGAAAGAAAGAATTCCAGAGTTTGCAGAGTCTTACATCAGAGAAAAGCAAAATTTGGGTACAACAAGCAGATCAGTACCAGAGGAGGGTAAAGAGCAGACAGGAGTGTATGTGTAGATGTGTAGAGAGTCAGCTCAGGTATAATCTTGGTTGACTAGCTCTTAATCCAAGTCTAGGTTTACTGATGTAAGAGGTTATCTTTGTAGACTAGAAAGCACAGTGTACACCGCTCTGGGTAATAGCGTCTGCCAAATGCTGTAAATGTAAATGTAAATGTATAGAGGAGCAGAACCATGGAGGGCTTTGAAAGTACTTGTACTAAGCTTGTACTGAATATGATATGATATAGGTATGCAGTGATGTTGAGAGAGATGGAAGAACGATGTTCGGTTTCTTAGTGGAAGATTTTTGTACATACTGAAGATGGGCTATAGTTTTTATAGAGAGGCCAGAGTAAAGAGCATTGTCGTAGTCGAGAAGAGGTAATGAATGCATGAATACGCATTTCCGCAGCCTGCATAGACAGAGAAGAGCAGATACGAAAAATAGATGAAAACATTCTGACTAAAGAGCTTATATTGTTGTGTTATAACCATCCACACTGTATCATTAATTCTTTTTTGGGTGTAATTTCATTCTGGATACCTGTGCCACTTTGCGGTTGCTCATACATCTCATTTTGAAGCATTTTATTTTATAATGATGTCTAACAATCTCCTAGCTGTCAAGTCTTGTGGTCTTTTGTTTTTGTATCTTTGGCACAGTCTCACAACCATGAAATTAAATATCAGAGGTTATCACCCTCTCACAAAAAGGTTTGTTTCGCAGAAATGCTGGCGCTGCACAGTGTCATCACAGGAGCAGCCAATACCGAGTTCTTCTGCTTAATTACATTGCACTTCCTAGCTTTACTGGCCAACATGGTCCTCTCAAATTAACATAGGGTGTTGGTTTTGCACACTGATGCTTAAACAGGCTAACAAAATTAAAGCTAAGCAAAACCTGCATCTAAACAGCCTATAAAACAGAAAAAAAACTCTTGAATAAAGTGTTTCATTCGATTGCACTGGGAAGTAAAAACTGGTGGAAAAATGTTCATTTTGTGTGCACCCATTTTTCCTGCTTCCAACATCAGCTTCAAGAACTAACTGTTCACTTAATTCCCAAAAAATCTTCAAATACCACTTTCTGTTAATATCTCCTGGGCTTGGGATTGGCTTGCTTACATATACAGAGATTTGGATGGCTTATCTTATTGTTAACTATGTTTGGCTTGTTAATTTCGACCATTTTTACAAGTATTTTTTGTGCTCAATGCTTCTTATCTTCTTAGTAAATTCATGCATCATCAACTAAACAGCAGACGACTTTACTGAGTTTGGCTGAGTGCTAATGGCGAGGTCTACAAACAAATCCAAAGCTGACTTTTGACAAAGAACAGCAGGCAGCTTCTCAAAATGATTAATAATTATATCAGCTCATCTAACCTATTGGAATGTCAAATTCCCCACTGTGCCTCAGGATAATGTGTATTCTTGGTGCATCCTGTAGTAATACTTTAGATATACAAGACACATTTTAATAATAATCTTACGGGTTCCCAAGTTTTTGACATCCATTCATGTGCATTGTCACATGTTTCTGCCTACTGTAGAGCTCCACACCTTACATACGCTGCAAATGCTCTTGACTGATGTTGGTAGATCAGTCAAGCCCCTGCTAAAAGGTGGTAGATGTGCTAAACTCTATTTCTGTTCTATGAAGTTCTCAGAGCTTGAGGGCCTTTTTGGATTTGATACTTTTTGATCAAATTTTGATCAAAGGAACTAACAAGAGTTTCACTTAAGTACAGGTTTAGACTACTCTCCTGCCTGCTTACCATTGTCTTGTTAAACTCTGCGTGATTAGCTGTAATCCAGGGCTTGCTGAACTGCATGTTTGTGGGTCTGTAGGCCTAAAGTTATCCCATCTCTCTTCAGCAGTGGCCCGAGCAGACCAAGAGAAGTTTAATTTGCTGCATGGAGTGACCCATTTAGGCCGAAGGCTTTGCTCAGGTAAATCTGTAGTGATATCATTAACTTCACATTAAGGCGCCTTTCCAGGTCAGAGGAAGAGAGAAAAGTAGGCCAAGCACTGATTGCTCCGCTGCAAGAAGCGGTCCGTTTAGAGAAGCTGACTGAGCATTGCAGTGCATTGCCGATCCCTCGTTTGTTGCAAATTGAAACAGTTATGTGGGTTAGCATGTCTTTCCTACTTTCTTGTGGGATAACAATCACTTAGAAATAATGGTCCCCTTGCAGCCAGTGCATTACAGCTGCATCTAGAGGTTCTGCTTCAATGTAGCCGTGTGTTATTCCTTTGATGAAATACGACTAAAGTGGCTAGGGGCAATAAACGAGCACGATTTATTTCCCAATATGAAAGAAAACTTCCCCGTGCTATATATTTACCGCAAAAGTGCAGTTTTCCCATGTGAACTTGTGGCTGGAGAGCAGACCATTTATGAGAACACAGGTTTTACGACCACCGAGCCATGTTTGTAGAGCAATATACCTGTCATTGCCAATATGTGTATGTCTCATGAATGGCCTTTGTGGCTCCTTAGGCACAAAATCCAATGGCCATTTTCACATTGAGTTCATTACTGGTATTACCTATGGTTTTTACTGTGTGGTTCACATACATGTACTCCATAAAGTCATAATTCACCTGATAGATCAGAGATGTGCGTTGATTACTCGATTAAACGTAATAACTCAATTGAAATGTAGTCTTTCAGTGAATCAGTGATGGTTAGTGTATTTTAAAGTGAAGGTGCAGCAATGTCTCATACATCTTCCATGTTTCCCTTTTTTTTCTTTTTTTCCAGAAAGGGTCCAGGACTTTTAAAAACTTTTAGGCTGTCGTCCACTATCTAGGCCCTAGTCACACCCCTGTTTACAAGCTTTACAGGCCTAGTCTATACAGTAGGACTTTAATACACTTGGCTTTAGTGTGACTCTAATCTGGGTGGGCTCTGGATTAGTTACTCCTGTGTAACTTGTCTCATGCACAACCCTTTTCACTCTGCCTCACTGCCTAAGCCTTTAATGAACTCTCTCGCTGCCTGCAGATGTCCACTGCCAGATTAAGGCTACACTTCTCAGCCAGTTAGTCTCAAACAATTGACATACAGTACATACAAAACTGTTCTAAGGTTTGGAATAATTTAATATTTATTAAAATAATAATAAAAATAGTAGTAGTAATAATAATAATAATAATAAAAACAAAAGACTTTTATTTATTTATTTATTATTTCACATACATCAACATCAAATTTCTTTATCAGTATTAATCAGTGCCAAAGACACTCTGTAATGAGAAACCATGAAACGCGAACTTAACAGAGACAGAAAAGAAACAAAACATGGGGATATCTAAACAACAGAGTAACAGGTAGAGAATAACAGTGAATAACTGTGTCAGCGACAGTGAATAGACACTGACATAGACTACGAACACCTGTGACAGGAAGGAGTCTACTGATGAGACACAGGTGAGATAACTGATGACAAGGCAGGGCGTGAACATGGACACACGGCTAACAAACAGACATGGCAACACGGCTACATAAACAAAACAAGACAGCAGAGACAAAAACAGAAGGCCCTTACCCTGGGCCTAACCTGACAGAAATTCAAATGATCCATTTACAATCATTTTTGTCCCGTTATCTGCTTGGGGATTTGATCACCACTTTTGAAATATAAGGAATCGAATATTATTTGTTTTATAACCTCACTCTTGATATTATTCAGCATTATAGTCAATTCAGAATTATCTACAGCTCTGTTCATCTTTTAGACATTTCATTTTCTTCAAATTCTTTGAGCAGATAATAAAGATACAATTGTTTTCAAAAGTTTGAACAACCCCCAAATGATGTGTTTTGGCATTTTTGGCCAGCTATGGCATTTCTGAGCAAATTATAGCACAGACGTTCATTTTACATAAATGTAACATGCTTAAACTTTTGCATACAACTTAATATTTCTTTTTTACTAACATAAGCAAAAATTTACATTTGGCTTCACAAAGGCTGCAGGACAACAGTGCACTGTAATATAACCCAAGAGACACTGAAGAGCCTCTCAATAAAATAAGAGTATAAAATAAGTAAATGCTAATGTAAAAAATCTAGATGAAAAAATGATTAAAATCAACAAATGTTTTATTGCTTCCCACTCAGTATTTGAACTTTTAAATGTGCATATTTACTTATTATAATTATATATTTTTCTGCACCTACATTGGTATATTGTACTTATTTGTAGTTTGGTTTTTTTTATATAATATTTAAGATGTATTCATGTCTTTAAAAATGCTTAGATACAGCAATACTGACAAATGCAATATGAAATGATTTTAAACTGTCACCCCACCCATATGCATCTACAGGCACTTCAGTGCCCAGCCAGAATTAGATCACTTATCTAGGTCCAACTAGTAACGTTCATCAGAGTAATGTAGAAGCATCATTAATTTATACACAGTCTCCCCCTAGCTCATTCTGGATTGTAGCCAGAGGATTCCCGTCGGTACGCGTTGTGTGTGCGGTGGCCGCTGTAACAGAAAAGGATCGGCTCTGCTTTCAGCAGGGTCTGATTTCTGGCAAGGAAACGTGAGCCAGGTGTGCTTGGCCCCCTGGCTCAACCTACTCGCTGATACTGCCAACGCGCACAGCCTTGTAGCCTGGGCCAGATAGCTTCTGCACCCTGGTAACCCCTTAACCTTTAGAAGCTGCAGTTGTCATTGCAATAAGAGGAGCATGGTGTTGTTTCATGTTATTACTCACATGTTGCTCACTGAAACAAGTAGGGACATCCCGCCAAAAGATTCTGCTGCCTCAAAGGATATGAAACTTTTGTTCATAGCTACATCATGATATGACACTAAAATGAATTGAAAGTCAGAGCATCTCCAAAACGGCAGCTCCTGTGGAGCCTTCCAGTGTGCAGTGGTTAGTACCTACCAAAAGTGATCCAAGGAAGGACAACCGGTGAGTTGGTGACAGGGTCATAGACACTGATGCATGTGGGGAGTGAAGGCTAGCCTCTCTGGTCATATCCCATGGAAGAGATACTTGGGTGAATGCAAACTCTGATAGTAAGGGGTCAGAACACACTTTGCACCACAACCAGAGCTGTTTCAGCAGCATCAGGGGGATCTAGTCAATATTAGACAGGTGGTGTTAATGTTATGGCTGAAAAATGTAAGCCAGAGCCTAAAGCTAGAAATAGTTGATGCAAAATGTAAATGAATGAATAACATATATAATAATATAAATTAATTAATAAATAAAAGCTCTTCTAGTGGTTAAATTCCAGTTGAGCTCTTCATATAGGGGCTTACTATCAAATAACTGCTATAACTAATCAGTACACAATTTAAATCTACTGGAGAGTGAGAGTGTAGACCTGTTGTGGGCAGGGTTGGCTAAAATATGCCAGGGTATGCTAAAAATAACAGTACTGTTTTTGGGAACTTTCCTACAAAAAATAACACAAATAAAAATTATGTAGTTGTAAAAAGATAAGTACAAATGTCTCAGTTTCAGCATTTCACACACGTCACAAAATAAAACTTTTCTCTCCCTCTCCCCTCCCAAAACGCCCCTAACAACCTCCAGCCTGTCACAATCTGTCACCAGGACATAGCTTGAGCATGCTGTCATGAGTGTCGATTGACTGAATGTTTCTGTCAAGAAAAAGTATGGGTGAAAGAATGGATCAGCACACATGGGCAGTATGGACAGTCTGTTCTACAGAGAGAGTTCGAGGTCAGTCTTTAAATTCTGTTCAGGTTGTTGAGTCCACCGTGACGCAGCCATGCTCTCCATCATGGATTTTTTTTGAGCTGGGGTTAATGTCCCCCACCTCTTTCTGTCAACTTGTGTCCTGCTCACTCGGTGGCTGTAGATTTTTAGCAGGCTAGATATCTGTTTGGAGTCGGTGACTAGTCTTTATAGTGTTCACACATACTGTAGCGATTGTTGATTGCCGATTAAATGTGTATTTGCACCCAAGCGGTGACTCAAAAACAGGCGTCAAATTGTGTGGTGTAAACAAAGCATTAAAAGAACAGAGTTTGGTGTTCAGCCCTAGTGATGGATTTGTTCAAATATAGGGGGTTAAATGATTTCCCTTAGATTTTCTATGCAAAGTAGTAAAGAGGAGGTGAAAAACACATTATTAGTAATACTATAGAGTATGCAAAGTTTAGTGTTTTAGAATAGGGAGTCATCTCTTTCTCTATATCGCTTTTCTTTTTTAAAATACTGGCTTGGATGTAGGGCTCTAGGAATCGCAAATAATGATTTTTCAGAAAACCCATTGAAGGTTCCTTTTGGAATCTGTGGCATCACAAGAATAACCCATTTTGGCAAGTTTTGTATGTAGTAAGAATTGCCCTTTTTCCCCTTAATCCACCATTCCAAATAATGTGTACTACACTACATTTACAGTAAATTGTTGTATGAACTTAATTGCAGTTATGCCACACTTTACCATCCAGTCAAAACAAGCATTGTCAGCACATACAAACCACTTCATCTCAACTGTTGATGGAGGAAAGCTGAAATATTTTAGTGCATTTTATTCACATAAATCTGAACAGAATTGTCTTTGTACAAATATGAATAGAAGTAATTGATCAAAATCTACTTCCATTTCATATTGTCTATTTTAAACAACACAGTTCACATTTAATGTGAAAGTTCTAGTAACTGTTTTCACCATGTCAAAATTTTCACATCCATTCATCCATTTTCTAAACCGCTTCTTCCATTTCAGGTCGTGGGGAACCTGAAGCCAATCCCAGTTGACCATGGACCCAGGGCAGGGTACACTCAGGACTGGAGGTCAACCCATCGCAGGGCAAAACTTAAAATAAAGCCTTTTTCTATTAAAAATGTTGAAGAACCCCACCCCCCTCCCCCAACCCAATTAAAGACAAGGGGGTTGTTTAACAATATCAAAATGTTCTGTATTTACATATATTTACATATCATCACTGTCCAAGAAGATAAAAATTGTAAATCTACAGGAGAGGGCAAAAACATTCCTTACTTGGAACAACATGTTAGTGATTTTGGAGAATTTCTATTGGTCTGTCCATTCTGGTCAGCTTTAATAAAGGAAAAATAGAGATTTCTCTGGACTGCAATGACAGATTTCTGCATCAGTCTTATGAATGTTTTTTACAGATTCAATAGAGTGTATATATTGTTTAGATTGATGCTAGATTTTATTTTTGTCGATTCTGATTTTTTTAGTTCAATCATTGGTCTTAGAACCAATTCAGATCTTTAGTTCCCTGCATGTTGTACTTGTATAACTGTGTAGGTGACAAATAAACTTTTTGAATCTTGAATGTTCTGTTACATATTTTCCACATTTGATGTTGCGGAAACAATGCTCATACTCGCTGATGCTATTTGATTGAATGAAAATGTGCTCAAATTAAATGTACTTCATACCACAATTCCTTTATGGCATAACAATGAATCACAGCCATGGGATTTGGCAGACATTGTTAAAAAAATGGAGCGATTAAAGTAGGTTTCTGTGTTCTAAGCTTAGACCTCCATAGAGCTGGCTTAACAGGGGGTGATTACTGAACCTGATACAGAATCCTCTTTTCACCACTTGCGTGTGATTGGGTCAATGTGTGTGTATGTGTGCACAGGGGTGTGACCTTGCAGTTCAGTGACAGCTCGGGGGTCATGAGTTCAAGCTGCAAGCCTCTATAGCCTTCATCAGCGTAGATCACTCATTGCGGGTGGATTCAAGGCGAGCAGGTAGAGGGCAGAGCGCAGGACTCTGCCCATTCGCCACTGAAAGGCTTTACATTTAATTTGCATAATGCTCTGATTATGCCGTTCACTGACTTTCTCAACATGATTGAGGGTAATAGCTCGGGCTGTATCGCGGCTAGCACATTCGGGGTCAATCATTCAAGGTCAGCCACTGTTGGGGTCACTGGGTTTTCTCTCAATCCCCCTTCTGCCATTTTTGTTCTTAGTCTTTCACAGCTTTTTAAAATTATTTATTTATTTATTTGGATAATTGTATGTAAAAGTTTGGATGCCCCTGGTCAAATGGCATGAAAATAATGGTACATCCTCTGCAGAGAACACACCTATGCAGGTTTTAAAAAAATCTTTTAAAGGAAATCAAACACATTATCCACAATGAGTTATATTTAAAAATAGCAGATAAATAAAAACTGTACCCGAAAATTTGCAGAAAAATGCAAATTTAGAAACAAAATATGGCATTTGACAAGGGTGTTCAAACTTTTTCACATGACTATAATTAGGCGTCCATTTAGTTTGTCCTTTAAATGTCTTGGGTTCTGCTGCTGTAGCAACAAGTTTGTCCCCTAATGTGTGCCTGTCTGCCAATCAATCAATCAATCAATCTAATC
>JBBPDA010000126.1:25654638-25672114 GCA_037974385.1 Arnoldichthys spilopterus | reverse complement strand
CTTATTTCACTCAATGAAATGCAAATCAGTTTCTATCTTTTATTTAAAGTTCTTTTTTCAATTTTCCTTTTGATGTGCTATCTGTCATTGTTAAAATAAACCTACCATTAAAATAATACTGTTCTGAGAATTTCTTTGTCATTGGACAAACTTACAAAATCAGCGAGGGGTCAAATAATTATTTCCTTCACTGTATATAAATGTATTTATTAAGCCACAAATTATGAGAGTCACAGCCTAGTGGTCAGAGACTGAAACATGTTGCTGTTAATAGCTGCCTACTGCTCCAGGTGTGGCAGTTGGAGCCTAACAATTAGAGACTGAAGGGTCACTGGTTTGACTCCCAGAACCAGCCAGCAGGGTGACGTTCTTGACCAAGGAATCTAACCCTTCCAACTGCTCTCCAGGCAGTGCGATGTTGGCTGCCTGCTGCTCTGGTAGGATACAGGGAGTACTACTGTATATGATGCAATACAATACATATATGGTGCAATATACCCAATACACACAATATATAGGCATGTATACATATATACAATAAAGTATATATATAGTATACAATGTACAGTATGCAAAAATGAATCGTTTGTCATTGTGAACACACTCAATCACAAAGTGCGCCAAAGCGAAATGTGACCTCTGCATTTAATCCATCCACACATGGTACAGCGGGCAACTATCAAGAGGACTCAGGGAGCAATGTAGTGGGATGGTACGTTCTGATCACAAAAGCTACCACTGCCTAATTGTGGTACTGCCCAATTGTGGTATTGCAGTACATAATAAACGGTAAACAGTAAGCAATGTACAATAGACAGTACAATTGCAGTGCATGTAAATGTATAATTACAGTACAATAATATTAGAGTATATGACATTTCTATATTTTTCCTTGCATAATTCATTTTACACCTTTACACTTTTATTTTAGTGTGTATATATTGTTAATTGTATGTATATATTGTTTAGATTGCATTTTGTATAGACTGTTTGTTAGATTGCTTATTTATCATGCTTTTTTATACTCTAGCTAGTTATGTCATAGCAACATATAATGGACATTTCACTACATGATGTACTAGTAACATCTTGAGTCTACTCTGAAAATATACAGTGTATGTTATGCAGGCAATGTGGAGATTACATTCAATCATGGTTTGAACTGAAAGTTCAAAATTAAAAATCAAATTTTTTACATTGAGTTATAAGTGAGTAATAATTGAACAAACCCTACATTACCTTTAAGGGGAGTTGATTTACATTTTGTAAAGTTGTTATTACTTTCTGTGTGTTCTGTGAGTCTTCATCAGTGTGTTTTGAAGTCCAGCAATGCTTCCTAATGCATCAACACCCCAAGGGCTTTACTCCAGGCAATAGCCCCCCCTTAGTGTGATGTGGCTATTTTGATTGAAGCAAGACTGACAACTGATGAAATATTAATGGGGCCTCTGATGGGTTTTGGAGATGTTTGATGGGTTAATGCACTAAGCCTTTGATGGTCCCCATCAGAAGGAAGTACAAAGACATTTTCTTTGCTGTTCAACCAAACAACAATGCTTAAACACAGCATGTGCTGTGTTAGTGGACCTTTGGTAAGGCATTTGAAGACCATCAGAGAGAATCTTATGCTTCTTTGATGTTTGCAACTGATCTTTGTGATGTCACAGAGAACAATATAATGGCCGTAAAATGTATTTTTATTATATATAAAACAATGCCATTGAAATAACATAAAAAAAATAATGTCAGTGATAAAGTTTCGTCATCACTCAGGAATTTATGTGTTTTTACTCAGGCAGATTTTCTTTCCTGGTTTAGTGCTTATGTTTACACCGGTACTTGTTAACTTCACTGCCACTTAACAACACCAGTTTATGCACTGATCGATGCTCAGCTCAAATGTTGGATTTGTGCTAATGTGCTTGTTTTGTCAATTTTTACCAGACCTTATGGGACCTTTGAGGTCACCATGATTGCAATGTGCCCTTTGAGGATCAGTGAGTCCAACTTTAAAGAGCATTTTACCGCAATGCACGTAAAGAATGTTGTTAATAACTGATTTATATAGTAACATATTCACCGCAGAGTCATGCTCTTTGTTCTGCATTAGCACGTTAAGCCACCACATCAGTAATAATTACTTTCGTTTTTCCAAGAATAGCGGCCAGTGTGCCTGAACTTCAGTGTATCAAAAGGTTGTCACAAGCAATGGGTTTGAACTTTGCCTTGTTGTTGATGGCCGTGCTTTGTAGTTTTATTGTCCCAAATAAAGTCTGAAGGCTCGACTGGACTGTTGACCGTAGTAAAATTTGCAAACTCCGCCAGGGTAGGGAGGGGTGGGGAGGGGTGGGGGCGGAAGGCAGCTTTTATCGTTCCAGAGCCACGTGAGATTGTGGCAACATTGTAAAGATCACTTGAAGGTCAGTTGGATCAGATGGACAACAGAGCAGGACTCTGGATAAAGATACTAGTGCACAAAAAAACTAAAGGATAGAAAAAACACAATATTCGGCCTCTTTTTACTATGGCATATGGTCATAAATATTTATAGAGAGTGAGTTCCCACCATGACCATTGTGTTCTTTTCCCTAGAAAGCACCATGGCATGTGCCAGCTTCAGTACTGGCATGCCCAAAAGGTCAGCCACTTAAAAGAAACAGATCTGTAATAGCTCTTGCAGGCTGCTACTCAGTTGATACTACACACACACACACCCACACACACACACACACACATATGCATAATCTCATCTCCACTCGCCACTCTACAGTGCCATATCTGAGCTCATCATTAGTGGGTGCACTTAATTCATCTCAGCTTTCTCAATCCCCATGAAGCAGTAATAGGCAGTGAGTTCATGTTTTCTATTGCCCACTACTACTAAAATTCTTTGATGGCTGTATTTAGTGAGATCACATGGCTTAAAAAGAGGCATCCCTCACCACTGCTGATTCCAATTCAGTTATGCAATCATTGTCATCTGAAACATATTGCACCCGTGCAGATCACAGTGCAAGTCATGTGTACAGTAAGCTGCACTAAAATGAAAGAAAGGCTCCCATTGTTGCTTGACTGTTGTCTCCAAAACAAAATCTGATTAATATAAACATTATGAAGAATTGCATTACGTGACTCACATTTTATTCTTAAAGGGGATGAAAGCCACCAGACAATCTGAACATTGGCGTTGGTTTGGGTGAATAAATTAATAATTGAGAAGAAGACTACAAGGGTTTGCTCCAGTGTGCACGCATCAGGATGTAGTGTACTGTTAACACATGGATGTTGTACCACAACCACTGAAAAATGAAACGCGGGATCTAGCTCTTTGTTGCACTGCTTTCTCTCAGAGGATGCAGGAAGGGATTCATCAGATGAAGGTGAACTAAAAGCCCTTACACTGTATAAATATCCCGATGATTTTTTAAGTCAATTGCTGGTTCTTTGTATATAGGCTATAGAAGCATGGTTTTTGTTTTGTACAAAAGGTAACTTATTAGTCGAGACAATTTGATACCATCCATATCCAGGACAATGCCAGACTATAATCTGCACATTCTGACAGCCTGACTTTGTAAACAGAGTGTGTGTGCTGGACTGGCCTGCTTCCAGTCCATATCTGTCTCCTATTGAAAATGTATGAAACTTCAAAAAATGGGAGAATCAGACAATGACGACCACAGACTGTTGAGCAGCTGAAATCTTATATCCAGCAAGAAAGGACAAAATTTCCAATTTCAAAACTACTCTCCTCAGATCCAAAACAATTGAAAAGCATTATTAAATAGAAAGGTGATGTAACACTATGGTAAACATGCCTCCAAACTTCTGTTTTTGTATATTTATAAACTATTCTTCTTTGCACTTTTGTTAGTTAAACAAAAGTTCTCATGATTTAACAATTACAATTTTTGTTTTTGCTGTATTTTGGAAAATATGCCAATTTTCCGGAAACTAAGCGTGTACATATATAAAGTACAGTGTATTTGTAATGTAGTTTTGTTTTGTAATGGAGCTAGGCAGTGGTGAACCCTCTGACTGTGGAATTAACTAATCACATTTTAAGGCTCAATGTGTGGGACCAATTCAGTGTGGAAAAAATGTTGCCTTGCTGCTTTTTGGAAGTCCTAGATAAATGCAATGGCCTAACCATGTTTCAATCAAATGGAAACAGTGACTGCAGGTTTATTTAATGGATTTTTACTGAAGTCATTGGAAAATCTACATACTAACTCAAATATGCTGTCAGAACAAAAGCTTGTATCTCTATTTTTTGTCATCTTAACTTGGAGGCAAAATTTCATGATAAACAGACCAACACCAAATGATTTTAAATGAACTTACACTGAGAGATAAGATTATAAGGTTTTGTTCTGACATGTGTTCCAACAGTGTGTCAGTGTCTGCTTCTAGCTTCAAATGTCCATGTTTAATCTAGAGCTGCCAAAAATGTTTTCAGTGCACCAGCACCACGCTTCACACCAACATACTGTTACAAATCCCACATGCTAAAATCAGCTTTGTGTGTAACATTTGGGCTACTAAGTGAAAAAAAGGCTGCAAATTAATGCTTGTACAGTACAAATATTACTATAAGTCTTTCTTTAAATCACAAACAATGTCTTGCCCTTTTTCAAGAAGAAGTGCCTGGCTGGCATTTGGCTGTATGAAGTGGCTGTGTGGGCGCATGACCACTGCGTCCAGCCACCAGAACTGTGGAGGAGTAAGATAGCCCCTCCTTCTTCTCGCTCCCGCTTTCCTTTTCCAGAGCAGCAATCCAGGCCCTTCTTCTGTTCCTGGCAGTGGAGCTAATGAGCAGGAGCAAAGCCCAGAGTAGCGGGTGACTGGAGCACAGTGGGCAGAGCAGGGCACAGTGGGCGTCTGGGCAAGGGCCAGGCACGCTGCAGCTAAATATGTCCATTCTGGACAGACAGAAATAGCGATGGGTCAGCCCAGGACGCTCTCTGCACATTCTCTCTATGTCTCTTTCTCTCTCTCTCTTCATTTGTGTCACTCCCAGCTGCTCTCTGAACACAGTGGGCCAACCAGGGCATGTGTGTGTAAATGTCTCACCGCACCAGCACTGGCACCAGCCTCCTCCGCATTGGCCCAGGATTACAGTCTCAGACACTCCTCAAACCCAGAAACTCTTTCTCTCTCTCTTTCACACACACACACACACACAAACACACACAAACACTCTGTACATGCTTACTGACCCACCCACTTCGCCCTTGGCTATACTACAGGTGATGCTCCACAAACCACTTATCACAAAAACATACTGTATTTATAGACATCAGTTTTTTGAAGTATATACATGTTGATTTCACATTAGAGCATGATAACAATGATGCCTGGTCAATGTACATTGTAAAAACCCAACCTGATGACAGAAACCACTCACTCCTGTTCATGTGGACAACCCTAAGGTTCACTTACTTGATTGATCGTCATCACGGCCCAGCTGTACACTAGGGACTGCTTCCCCTCTTGTATCTTTGGCCAGATCACCCATCATCTCCATACTTCAAGCTTCATATGCATATGCTAGATATGTTGCTCCAAGCTGTAGGATTTTAGCTGATGCCACCTCTATGAACTGAGATTCTTTGCTTTTTCTTTTGTTTGTTATTGCTATCCTGTGTCAGCCAGAAGAGGATGGGTTTCTTTTTCCAGCTTACAGGGTTTTTATCTTGCCTCTTTGGAATTGGCTTGCTCATTAGGGGCTTGGACTCGAATTCTCAAATATACATAGCTGCAGATCAATTAGAGTGCCCGTTCTGACCCTTGTCCACCACTGTAAGTGTCTACAATGGATGTGAGCATCAAATCAGGACCATAAAGCAATGGAAGAACATGGCCTGGTCTGATGATTCATAGTTTCTTACATATTATGTAAATGGCCCAGTATGTGGGGAGAACAGCTGGATCCACATTATTTCGTAATGGTAATGGCCTCTTTCAGCTGGATAATTCCACACATCAAAAATGTTCAGTAGCAGTTTTTGGAAGAAGACAAAGAGTTACGGGTGTTTACTTGGTCTTCAAATTCCCCAAATTTCAATCTGTGGGCTGTGGAGGGCAGAGTTGTCTGATCCATGTAGGCCCCACCTCACATCATACAGAGATTAAAAAAATTTGGCTAATGTCTTGGTAGCAGATACCCCAGCACACTTTCAGAGGTCTTGTGGAGTCCATGCCTTGATATGCCAGAGCTGACTCTGTGGTGCAAGTGAACCCTGTCACACAAAGTGCACCACAACCAAATGTGACAGATGGTGTTAATGTTTTGGCTGATCAGTGTATATATGTAAAAACAGCAAGCCACACTTATCAGCAGCTCCAGATGATCTTTACCCTTTTATACAAGCATCACCTAAATTGGCTTGGCGTGCTATCACTGGTGATAAAGCTTTACCTATATTCTGCTGGTTTGCATTGTTTTCCTGGACATGGTGCACGGACAATTTGTCAGCGTAAAGTTCTTAAAGATCTTTTTATGCTGTTTAACTCCGGATGTCTAGAGTTGTAAGTAAATAAGTAAGTAAGTAAGTAAGTAAATAAATAAATAAATAAATAACCTCATCTACCAAGCAGCATGTTCTTCTTAACCATGATTACAGATGGTCATGAGACAGTGGCACTGATTTGTTGGTTTCTTACTCAACAGCTGCTCATGAAATATAATTGTGGTGAGGTCACCATGGCTCTAGTTAGGTAATAATAACAAATAACAAGCCGTATCAAAAAGTGCTGCTCATGCAGCATCCACATCTGGTGCTTGATTTTGATATGGAGACATGCGGGTGTACCACAAAGCTTAGCACTGTCAAAAGATTTGCAGAGTAACAGTTTCCTGCCATCAAAGAGCATTGACCCATTTACCCAATGCAGGGGCACAGCACAAACAGAGGAGTGTGTTGGTTAAGTTCTGTCCCGTCTTTGTAAATATTGTGAAGCCCTTTTGAAATTCTTCCAGTAAATCAGGCCTGGATTTTGAAACGTCTCCAGCCAGCCACGCTTATCAGTCGCTCCAGATGACCCGTACCCTTTTGTGCAAACACCAACTAACTGAACTTATCATGCCAGCACTGGCGGTGAAGCTTGTGTTCTGCTGTTTTGCACTGTTTTCCTGGACATGTCAGTTATATTTGTTGGACACAGATGCTTCAATATGTCATCCCTTGGAATTATTAAGTTCTATCTGACATTTTTGTCAAAATTGTTCTGAATCATTTACATATTCCTATTCTATGACAGATTATTCACAATATGTGAGGTGTTATGTGAAGTTCTGTGCAATTTTGGACCATTTATCTAGAAAACAAAAAGGTTTGTATCATACGTTCATATGGAATGCAAATATTTTTGAACATTTTGAACTGCTCAGAATACAGATAGAATGTTATAATTCTATTATAAAAGTTTGCAAAAAATTCAAAATGGCAAATTTATATATTTTAATATTGTAACCTCATTTACCTAGTAGGACCCTTTGGATCATTGGTAGTAGTGCAGGCTGAAGTTTGTGCATCATTGCCATGACTATTACCAACTAGTTTAAATACATATTTTGAATGTGAATTTCCATTGGTGGCTCCCTTTAAATGTTGTTTTCAGCTCCTACAATTGCAAATATATTATTATTAGCAAAGTGTCTTCTCAAGTATAACATACAAGCAAAACACACTGCTCATGGTGGCAGTATCATGGCAGACTATGCAGCAAACTAACAAAAGCTACAGTAAAGTGGAAAGAGCCCCAGTTCCCTTTAAGAAAAAATCCACAAGCTGTATGAACAGGAGTGAGAGGCTACAGTCATGAAGGAGCTGGAACCATTGACTGTACATAATGTGTATATGTGCATATGGTCACTGTCCAGGAAAAAAACAAGTATCTCTAACATTGTAACTTTACAGGAGAAGGCAAAAACATTCCTTACTTCTAATGTAAAGAACATTTTAGACCAAGTGATTTTGGAGCATTTCTATTGGTTGGTTCATTATGGAAGTTTCACACAAAGTAAAGGCCAGGTGCTGTGTTGATGTAGAAAAAAAAAAGAAAAAAATGGAGATAAAAGGTTATCTCTGGGTGACGAAAATATGAAGAAAAAGCCAAAGTCCAAGAGTTCTTTGAGTGATGAGAACCATTTTGGATCCCTAAGATTTTAGTAGCGGGTTGTGTAGAGAGCCACTTTTGTGTGTGTGGAACATTTTTTGACATTTTTCTTGGAGAAAACCCTTAAATTGGTCAAAGGACATGTTCATTAAACATGCTACCTAAAACTTAAATGGTTCTTTTATGCCATTGCCTAGAGAGCCAGACAGAGAGAGGGAGAGAGGGAGAAAGAGAGAGACCACGTCCACAATTTTTTTTTTCTGTTAGTCTGTGTGTTCCAGCCCATGGTCGCTTTGGCGCGTGAAATGTGTATATATTAGCATTTCATACATTCTAAGCAGAATGCCGGTGCGGGCAGCATTCTCTCAATCGTCTGCTCACTCATGGCTCCCCTCTCTCTCTCTCTCTCTCCCCTGGCTTCAGTGCTGAACTGATTGGGGAGATGCCCTTGTTATCTCTGACAGTACTGACCCTCTTTCACACCCTCAGTGCTTCTAAGCACTGCCTGATGGCCTTTTGAATGACATGAGTAAGGGAGGTCAAACACACTGTCTATTGTGCATGAAGCAGAATGAAATGCCTTTTTTTTTTGTTTTTTCTTTTTCCTTCAGCAACAGAAAGGCAATGTTTGTAGCTCTGGCAAAGAGGTCACAGGCATTTGCATTAGCTTTTGGAAAAAAAATCTATTATTCATACTCTGTAAAGAAGCCTACGGCTGCGAGACCTAGACGAACGTACACTTTTTTTTCTCTATTTTGATGCAAAGAAGGAACATATTGCTCAAACGATGGATATTTCTGTGCCTAGCCCGCATTCTGCCACCATGTATGTCTGAGGATCCTCGGATGTTGTTCTGAAGTGCTATTAAAAGAATGTTTTGATGTGTTGAGGGGTTTTATTTAGCTGTTTTTGCGGCTAATAAAAGCAGCGAGCGCGTCTTGGCCTCCGTAGGATGAAGGCGTCCAGCAGACAGCCTTCAAAAGTCATTTGTTTTAAAGCGAAGAGGCTTGGATTCACTCTGTCACATCAAGCTGTTCTAATTATACCCCCCCAAAAACCAGCCATGACTGTCTGGCACAGTGAGGCTATCGACACAGACGCGGTATTCAACAGGAAGGACACATTTTAAGAGCTGCATAAGCAAGCAAGTGGGGCGGAAAATAGTAAGCACAGGGATGGTGTGCTTTCCTTAACACTGTGTCCCCTATCCGAGAGGAAAAACATGGCAGAATTTGCCAGGACACCTCAAAAACAGGATACGGTACATGTAGTAAAGTAGGCCTTAGGAGACTCTATTATGAAAGAGAGAGAGAGAGAGAGAGAGAGAGAGAGAGAGAGACAGAGAAAGAGAGAGAGAGAGAGTGGGTGAATGCAGATCACACAGTGACCTTTGCTTCCAGCCCACAACCCTCTCTGCAAAACAATGTCCATTCACATTGCCCACTGGACACAGTAACCACAAACACTCATAGCAAATAGATATTCAGCCTTAAAAATTCAAATTATGCAATTCATGAATCAGTTGATTCATTTATCTTCAAGCCATGTTAAGTCAAAGAAAATATTGTTTATTATTACATTTTGAAAATAAAATGCATTGTGTTCTGTGTGAAAACCTTTTATGCAGGAAGAAAAAGTATCCTTTCCATTTTTTTGCCCTGTCATTATCACTGATTGACATCATGAATGAATGGAAATCAACTATAAAGGTAGTGTGTTGTGATGCTCACTATGTAATTTAATATGCAGTGATGTAATTACATTTTAATACTGTTTACCTAAAGGGAACAATGGAATAATCCTCACTTTTTTGAAAGAAAATGTTTGAATCTTTGAAATCCTTGTTTTTGTGATGTCATGAAAAGCAATGCATTTACATATGAGTACCTATTCAACTCTTACAATCAGCAGTTAAAACCCCACCCCTTTCACTCTACAGTTTAAAGAAGCATTTCAGCTCAGGCTGCTTTTTTCAATTAGGCAGTAAACATGGCCACTAATCAGAACAGAGCTCATTTGCATAGATTAGTCTTTGTTACTAGCAGCTTTTTAGAAAGATTAACAAATACTTGGAGCCCTATTATGCACCAGTTAAAACCACGAATCAAAGTGGTTTTATAATGGCATATTTCTTATTTTTATGCCATGCATGCACGTTTTTAAAATTACAAATGATTTTGTGTGCATTTCCCTCTCATAGGAGTGGTACTTTTTAAAAAAGACGAGGCTGAATGCATTTTTGGCACGTTGCTATTTTAAGGCAGTGTAATGACATTGCGTTTTTCACCAAAAAAAATTTGTCTACAACCTCAAAATGCAACAATGGCACTTGAAAAGCTTAGCTGGTACAGTGCTGCTCTCGTTAATGATGTGCTCATGCATTCTCACTAAAAAAAAGCAAACTGGTTTGCCAGGTAAACATTCCATTTTTATGCCATAGCTTATACACCCCTGCCTATAAAAGGTGATATGCCATTCTGATTGCTTTATTGCAAGTTAAGCCTGAAACAGCATGCTGTCAAAATAGCAAAATGGATTCGGACAAGCCCATAAAGTTTAGCTGAATCTTTACGCATTGTGTTAGATCTTCAGAACAGAGCCCTAACAGCCCTAATTGTTCTGCAGGTCATCTGGTTGTATGTTAAATCACAAAACAACAAATCACTACATCAACTGCCTGATTAGGTACAGTTCACCTTTCAGGCTAGTTGTGGGCAACAATAAAACATTTTCTTGTTAAGATATTGGAAAATTTGTCTAGATGTGCAGCTATTCAAATAGCAAAAATGCTTCAAATGCCAGTTCTTATTTTGGCTCCTTACTTAGTCAGACCAATAGCTAACTGTGTGTCCTGGTCGTTGTTTGTGGTCTAAATGCTAATTGAAAGCTGGAGTGGGAGTAGCCTTCACTTGTGCTTTTGCTGACGACAGCAGTGGGTGTGTGCATAGGTCTATTTGACAAGAGCTTACACTCAGTGTCTCAGTGCAGTGAAGTGAAGCTGGATGGAAGGTCAGCACTGGCTATTCACCGAGACAAAACGGACTGTCATACTGTTGTAAATAACAGGGCTTTGGAAAACCTATATTACAGTTACATATACTGATCAGCCAAAACATTAACATCACCCGCCTAATACTGAGTAGTCATTCTGCTGACACAGCTCTGACTGTGTGTTCTGACCCCTTTCTATCCAAGTCTGTATTCCCCTTTTAAACCACATTAGCTCTTCTGTGCGATCAGAAAAGACAGGCTTGCCACATGCATCAGTGAGCCATGGTGCCCATAACCCTGGTGCAGAATCACTAATTGTCCTTCTCTGAATTACTTTTGGTAGGTACTAACTACTGCATACCTGGAACACTCCACAAGACCTGCTGTTTTGGAGATGCTCTGACTAGCCATCACACATCATACTGCCCTTGTCAAAGGGGCTCAGACCCTTAGGTTCACTCATTTGACCTGCTTCTAGCACATCAGCTTCAAGAACTGATTGTTAACTTGTTGCCTAATACATCCCACCATCCTGACAGGTGCCACTGTAATGGCTAGTCAATGTCCTCTCAGTGGCGTTAATGTATTGGGTCATCAGTGTATAGTTGCATTGTAGTGCAGGGTAGTTATAATGGTGGAACATAATTTTCCATGTAGCAGCATTTGGTCATTTGATTTGGGCTAACTGATCAAAAAGGGAATGTTCTGATCTAATTTAGGAAATGAATAAGTTCCAGAAATGTGGAAGCGAGTCTGTCTCATCTGATAAATATGGGAGGGAATCTACTCTGTCTGTTTTTTTTTTTATGTTCCGGAACAGAACATTGTTTTATTTGCGATGACAAGCAGCAAATCATCTTGTTAGTCACGCTCAAGCAGAGTTGTCACTAATTCTCAGCCATCTTTATCAACCAGCAAAACAACACAAACAGTTTTGTTTTGTTCTTTCTCTTCCCCCGGGCTGTGCTGTCATATCCATCTCCAAATATGGTTTTGTGTGTATTAGTCACTTCTGTTTGACAGGAATTTTCCTAAGAATCCCCCAACCATTCCAAACACCCCCCTTTTTTCCTATCTAACACTGGGCCAGATGTAGTGACCAAAATAAACCACCCAGGGGGAGGGTTGAAAACAGGAAGGTGGGAAGGCCTTGGAATCTGCTGGGAGGTGGTGCTGCTGGGGTTTCGGACTTAGCGCTGCGAAAGGAAGTGCACGGGAAGCCGCCTACACGGACAGATCTGATTGTTTTTCAGGTTCAGAGGGTTCAGCTGAGCCTCTGCTTTTCCAAAACAATAGCCCTGAAGCCTGTTGTTCCATATGGGCCGCTGGCTTGTTGAAAAAGGAAAAAGCGATTAATGTAGAGTCGTTTATTGCCGTAAATACTCTCACATGGGCCTTGCATGGGCCTCTTGGACAGATACAGTACTACAATACCAAAGAGAACAGCAAACAATGTTAGACACTAGCACACACAATTAAATAAATAAAGAACAGCATCTAACTAACAGTGCAGGGTGTCTGTGGTGACCAGCCACCCTGAAATTGTCATTAGGCTCTTCATTGTATAGCCCTGACTTAGAGATCCAGATACCCAAGAGATCCAGAGAGCCAAAGATCCAGTTACTTATCAACAAACGTCTTTATTTAAGTCACCCTTGATTCACAGCATGAAACATGATTTATTCATTATATCAAAATGCAATCTTCCACATTATATCCACATTAACATCTTGTTTAGAGTAAACACACAATATTACATCATACCTTTTAAACTGAAAGTTTTTTCTGGGTGGGAGGGCTTTTTTGCTCTTGATAGTATTTTGTAAGTATAAACAAATTTTGAATGTGATGCCTGCAACTTGTTCAAAAGAAGTTAGGGACAGGGGCAAAATAAGAGTTTATAGAATATTTAAGTTATTTAAATTTTGAAACATTCCACATTAATCAGGTGACAATTAAAAGGATCCTGACTGGGTATAAAAGTAAGATCCACCAAAGGCTCAGTCTTTGAAAGCAAAGATGGGTTTTGGCTCATCACTTTGTGCCAAACTTATAAGGATTGTCAATTCAAAAACTACAAAGATTTTGTGTCTTTCACAATCTACAGTATGTAATATTGTGAAAATCTCAGTTTGTATAGGGCAAAGTCGGAAAGCACTGCTGAATGTACATGAAATTGAGCCCTCAGAAGGTATTTGATTAGAAACCATCATGCTACTGTGATAATGGGCTCAGTAGTTCTTTGAAAAACCACTTCAGAAAACTATTGTGCCAATTTACGCAGTCTGTAACTGCTTCAAGAAACACAACCAGAAACTCTTTCATGCAAAGAGAAAGTCATACATCAGTCATATAAGATTCTTGGGATCTCTGGGCCCAAGCGCATTTCAGCTAGACCGAAAGACAGTGGTCTGTGGTCTGATGAGCCCATGTCTCAGCATGTTTGGGGGAAAATTGGATATTGAGTTCTCTGTGCCAGTCACAACATGGATAATCCATACTGTTATCACAAAATCAACATCTGTCATGGTTTGGATGGTTCCAACATCATGGGTCACTTTTGTATGTGAGAAGGTCCCATTGACAGAGAGGTGTATATTGGGATGTTAGAGAGACATATACTGCCATCAGTCTGACCACAGTCCGATCAAGATAGAATGAGTAAAAATTCCACTTGCAAAGCAATTAGTATCCTCAGTTCCTAAACGAGTAAAAGTGTAATTAAAAGAAAAGGCAATGTAACCCAGCTTGTTGAAGCCATCAAATTATAAATTTGTATATATTTACAAAATACATTTGTTCAGTACCTACTGTTCAGTGAAAATATTGAGATATTTTCTTTGTAATTTTGTGATCTAAATAAAAACTGAATTCAAATAATAAATCACAGATACAACTTTTATTGCATTTTGCAAAATTTTTTAAGTAAAGGTGGCTCAGATTATTACAAAAAACTGAATAAGTTAGCTTCCAATTGCCACTGCTAGCATGAATGCTTATCCATCTTCCAGAGGTTGTTCCCTCTGTTTGCTGTCCTCTCTTTTGAGGTCAGCCAGAAGCTTGTATGCAGTTATGCACTTGTTTGCAATGGCTATGTATGAAGGAAGGGATGACGTGAGCTATCAGCTCTTTTTCAAATCAACAGTGGGGTTACAGAGTTCCCTGCCTGCTCTACTATGTCACTCTGCACAATGTCAGATAATGGTGTTAGCTTGGGATGCAACCCATGATATTGTTTTCTCCAGAGGTTTAACTGTTCACACCCTTGACCAAACTGAGTTTGACATCCGGAACCTGAAGCACAGATGCTCTTTTATGACAGTAGTGAAGACTGATCTGAAATGGTGTGTATCTTGTGGCTACAAGTCAACACAAATTGCTTAAGAGACTAAAGTACACATGAAAACACCCATCTCAATAAGAATTATTCTTGATCTGATTGTTGGTGACTCATATACCTCTATGCTATTATGGAAAGAGATTCTCTATAAAGCCCTTGTAGTGAGTAGTGTCAGCCAGAGATGCACTGATCAAACTTTTTCACCCCCAATACTGATACCTGGGGTTTGGGTATGGGCTGATAATAATCACTGATCTGAAACCAGTGTTAATAAGCTGTGTGGAAGAGACTGGGATGTGTAAGGCAACATTAGGCTTGAGATGGTGAACAAAATTAGCAACTTGGTAAAAAAAAAAATCTTAAAAATGATCAGTAATACAGTTAGTACACGCATGTACATAAACATAGAATAATATAATTGATATAGATCTGCCCTAAAAAAATGGCACCTAGTTATTAAAGCCAATCCAACTTTTTATGCCAGTATTGGACTAATATCAGGTATTATTTTGGGATCAGTACATTCCTAGTGTCAGCTTTAGCTAGATGTATAATCTCTGATTTCCAAGCAACATATACATGTATGTTGTTTTCCCATGTCCTTTTCTGAACATGCCCTTTGCAGCTGTGATTAGCTAGAAAAAAATTTACATTCTTCACAATTGTGTGTTGATTCCAGAGCAGTGGCTGTTATCTAAACATTGATCTCAAGCGCCCTTGACTAGCACAATTCACTAAGTTCACATCAACATCAAGAAATTGTGAATTTGAACCCCAGCATTACCATAGCTGTCCATATTTTGTATCCCAATAGGAGGAACAATTGTGGATGGAGAGAATCCCAGTGAGTAAGAAATAAATTCTAAAACTGAGATACTCAACTGGAAATGTCACTTAGGAGAACTTTTGTCTAAATGTAGACGTTTGAAATGGTTGAACTCACCCACACAATTTAAGTTAATCCAAGAGAAGCTGTGAAGTAAATTGCCAGTGGTTCCCAAAATTGGTCTCAGAGTACCACCGTTCCTACACAGTGTAGTTTGTCCTCGCTAAGAGACCCACTTTAACTCAAGAAGCTTTTTTGCTTATTAGTGTTTTAAAGACATATCAAATAAGAAGGTGAGGGTACTCCAGGACAAGGGATGGGAACCACTGTTTTAGTGTTTTAGACCATAACGTTCAATATCCAACTGCTGTAGCTGTAACATTCTGCTTCTTTAATGTAAATATGCAGGGATTCCTGGTTAAAAGATAAAAGTCTGTGCCCTTCTGCAACATTAAGCGTGAAAAAAGATTGTTTTGATCTTCTGAGCCATGCTCTCAAGGTCCAAACATGTGGAGGATGGACTATAATTGGCCTCCCACAATCGATGATGCAGAAACGAGGCGTGAGGTAACCAGCTCCATTAACAATATTGAAACAATTGTTGAGGAAGAGAGAGCCGGAAGGTTGTCAGGCGGAGAGGTGGGGGGTCTGAGTTGATAAGTGCCATCTGTGCATTACGAGCCTGTTATGTCTGTATAGTTTGCTGCTATTGAGCTGTGTTTGGAGATGCTAGCAGCTCATTTTGAGCGAGGTGTTTGAACTCGTGCCTCTGCTGTTGGCAGAGCAAACAAAGGAGCAGTTCGGGACAACCCTCACTGCAGCTTCTCCACAGGCCCACCTATTCCTGGCTCTCTGAGATGGGCTGGGGGAGACTCAAACATCTGGCATGTGTGTACCTCCTATTACACACACCGGTGCACAACAGGAAGGACGCCGGAGAACAAACACAGGGAGAGAGAACCGTAAACAAATGAACACTTCCACACGTGTGAGGATATCCCCCTCTGAGACTGCTATGAGAGCGGTTTGTTTCTCAGGTTCGCCGTCCACAGGTGTGAACAATATTTGCAAGCAATTTACCAACACACTATGATTTGATGGGGTGGAGAGGTTGCTACAGTGATCAGCAGATATTGCTGGTTTGTTTGACTGATTAACTTAGTACACAGTTATTTAAACATAATTACATAACTATGAACTAAACTACAGTAAATTACATAACTATATACTAATTTACAGTAAATCATTGGCACCTTTGGTAATACAGGAAAAATGACTTTATGAAAAAATGTGTTTGTGATTTACACACGTGTGCTTGTATGATGGGTTAAATGCAGAGGTCACATTTTGTTGTCATGCTTGAGTGTGTTCACAATGACAAATAGTCACTTTCACTATTTTAGGATATTTTAAGCATGTGTAGAAGTTGTTCAAGAATAGTTTATCAGTGATCCAAAGTTTGTAAAACACTTTAATCGCTAGGGTAATTCACCAAAAAAGTTTTAAGCATCTTATGCTTTTCCAGTTTAGCATCAAGGATGCTCTCTACCCTATTACCTTTTTATTTTCTCAATTGCTATAACTGTAACCCTTGGTTAATTTAAATAAAAACTAGGCCATTTAATATACCATTATTTATAACCTTTAGGCAGCAACCATGCATTAAAATATTTTTAAAATAACGCCTTTGGTTGTTCTTAACCTTTGTGACATATTTCAAGTTTCACATATTTTCAGTTAATACACTTTGGTCAAAATTTGTGATTCTTGATTTTTTTTTTTTTAAATTGATCAAATATGTATGGTAGAGTGGCACGGTGGTGCAGTGGTTCTCACAGAGAGAAGGTCCTGGGATCGATCCCCGGGTTGGCCACGTGTGCCTTTCTGTGTGGAGTTGGCAAGCTCTGTGATGGGTTGGCCCCCTGTCCTGGGTGTACCCTGCCTTAGGCCCGCAGTCAGCTGGGACTGGCTCCAGCTTCCCGGGACCTGGAAACAGAACAAGCGGTTTAGAAAATGGATGGATGGATCTATGTATGGTAGAGAGCACACGGTGCTAAATTGTAAAAAAAAAAAAAATGTTTAATGCATTTTACTAACAATCAAATGAATGACCCAAGAGATTAAGTATTAGATAGATAGATAGATAGATAGATAGATAGATAGATAGATAGATAGATAGATAGATAGATAGATAGATA
>JBBPDA010000126.1:25639659-25654538 GCA_037974385.1 Arnoldichthys spilopterus | reverse complement strand
TAGATAGATAGATAGATAGATAGATAGATAGATAGATAGATAGATAGATAGATAGATAGATAGATAGATAGAATATAAAATTTATATAAAATTTAAAATAGAAAAATACACAAAATACAAATAACTATACATAATATAAAAAAAACTATATAACTATAACCTATAAAAGTATACACTATAAAACCTTAATAATTACATCGTATAAATATTCCTAAAGGTGCAGTATGTGCATAAGCAGATATACAGATTCTCAGTATTAGTAATAGTGCAGATAAAAATTAGGCAGCATGAATCTAAAATTTCAAGAACCCTGATGGTATTGAGGGACTTGAGGGATTGAGGGATTTCAGGAACCTGAAATTTTGGTAACCAAACAGACATCAAACAGATAAATTTTAAGTCTTTTTTTTATCATCTCAGAAGACCAAAAAGACCATTAGAGACAATTCTATAACTGTAGTGAAAGAAGCAGAAAAATTTCTCAAGTCAAGACTTAAAGTCAGATAGACACGGGATTCTATTGCTTCCCTATAAGCAAAAACAAGATGCCTTTAACAAGTCAGTAAAAGGTGAAATCAGTTCTGATGATAACCGTGAATATAAAATCTCCCTTTGCCAACACAACATTGTTAAACCTGGACATCTGGTTAGGATTATGCACAAAATTATAAAATTAATTGATGGCTGATGCAAATGCATACGATGCTGCACCCCCTCAACACCATCAAGGTTCAGTGAAACTATAGTCTCAGATATTTCTCAACTCTAACAATGCCTCTGACAACAACAATGGTTCCTTTCCTATAATGCTTCATGAGATTTCAGAATACAGGGGGAACAATCTGTGATCCCTTCTCAATACAGAATCTCTCCAGGTCCCCTGGGCTCTAGGTGCTCAGAATCTCTCCAGATCCCCTGGGTAATAGGTCCTCTCCTCACAGCTCTCCTTTTCAACTCAACCCACAGGTTTTCAATGAGGTGTAGGTCAGGGGACGAAGCTTTGTAGTCATTGAACCTTTTTTGTGTGAAGCTGGATGTGTGTTCTGGTTGATTGTCCTGCTGTAACATACTGTGACCTTGATGGTGTTCATGATGCCATGCATCTAACAAGGTTCCCATGCCTGGTCAAATGTATGTGTTTTTTAATGATTTTTCTTGGGTTTTTATATTATTTCTTTAATAGTAGAAATTATTTATCTGATATTATTTTCATAAAGAGATACCCCCTCATCTTTATCAAGGGTGAGAAGATGGAACTGACTGACATTTTGTTATACAATGATTTTGAAAGTGTTACAGAATTTCTCCATTTTTATCCAAAGGGTGTATCCATTAAACAGTAAGTAAAGACAGGTGGTCATGCCCTATATGCCATGCAGGGCCTAAGAGGGTTTGGAAAAAAGAACTGAACAAAATCTAACCTTATATGCTGATGTTTCATTTGTGTTTCAGTTGCTCAATAATCCAGAGAGAGCGTGTGTGGTAAGAGGAGGTAAAAGTGGATGTAATTTTGCCCACTGCTGGAGGATGTGTGCTGAGTGACCGAACCCCAGTGAAGCATAGCTAATGGATTTCAGCAAAACTAAAAATGGTTAGTGCAAAACTAATGGATTTCAGCATGTGTGTAGGTGGGGGGTAGGGTGGGGGGGCATTTGTGCATATGTAGTGATTAGCGTTCTCCACCATTTCATGTCAGTTTTGATATCTCCACAGAAGCATGAAGGGCTTGAGGGTGTAAATAGGGAAGCTCCTCACTGTGAGAGCTTAGGCCCAGAACTGATGAAGATATCTTTACAAATTTAAAGAAAAGGATCACTCATATTATTATAAAATAAATATTATCACATATACACACGCTTAACTCTAGGCTAAATTTGCATCAATTGCTGTAAATAAAATATTAAGTGTTTATATGAGACATATGAGTCATATACACAGACACATGCCACACAATGAATAAATGAACCCAGGAGGGAAAAAAACAATAGAAAAAATTAAATGTCATTACTAACAGATTTCAGGTTTTTTTTTCAGAATTGGGCCACTTTTGTAATCAAAATCCCACTTAGCAGCTCTTACATTTTTGGATTTCTTACCTGTACAGATAAAATTTTGTTCAAAATACATATATTTAGATGTTGGGTCCACAGCTTCTACATTATTGTTCTATAAACCAGATAAAAACGTACTTCACATTCACACATCTCATCTACAAAAATCAATAAATGATCCTCTGAGAGGTTCCACAGGCAATCAAATATGAAAAAAGCCACCTTTTTTTAAAGTGAGTGTAAAATAAATGTACAATCCTCTGCAAAAGTTTATACACCCCTGGTCAAATTGCCTGTATGGTTCATTTGTTTCTAAGTGAAAGTAAATACACTTTCTCTGCACAGAACAGACTTCTACCCATTTTAATGCATTGTTTATTTGCTGAATTTAACATGCATTTTCCATTTTTGCACATGCCACAGTTTGTTCTATTGTTTTTCAAAATAAATTAATTAATATTGTGCCCTAAAATTGATAGACATATGTCTTATTTATGTGTTTTTTCTATAGAGGATAATTTAACTTTTTTGTAATTAGGAAATCAACAAAATATGCAATATGACTCTAGTACTCAGATAAGCGAGTGAAATTCGACTGGAGATTCCATTCCCATTTCCATTCCATGGAATCAAGCACCACTCCAGACTCCTCACCTTCATTGTTCCTCAATGGTGGAATGAGCTGCCCAGAGAAACAAGATCAGCTGAGTCTCTCTCAACGTTCAAGAAGCGACTCAAGACTCAACTGTTCCGCACCCACCTCAGCACATGAACAACTGCTTCCCGATAACTGAACAGACGTCATCCAGGAATAATGATCCAGTTAGTTTTTATTGTAGCTTTTACCTTAGCACTTGTCAATTGTTATACTGTAGTAGTTGCGTAAGCACCTGGCATACGTATCTATTGTTGTAGTAGCTCTCTGTAGTTAGTGTAAGCACTTGGCATATGTATGTAGTTATTGAAGTTGCTCTCTGTAGTATTTTAAGATCTTGGCAGGTTTATTTATTGCAGTAGTTGATGTCTGTGGTAATATAAGCACTTAGCGTATGTATGTACTACAGTAATTGCGTCTGTTATTTATTTTACAACTACGAGCAATGCGTTGGTCTTCCTTGTAGCACCACCTTCAGTGTTACTCTATGCAATGCGAACGCTTAATTGTTTCCTCTGTCCTGGAAGTCGATTTGGATAAAAGCCAAATGAATAAATGTAAATGTAGTACTTAAACTTATGCATCTGACCATATTTGAGATTTCTGCCTTTAACCTATAAAATAAAGCTCAAGGTGTATGTACTCTAGGGCTTTTGTGTATGAGTGACATGTTGCTTAAGCCTGTCATCTACCGGTAATGATTGTGTGTGTGTGTGTGTGTGTGTGTGTGTGTGTGTGTGTGTGTGTGTGTTAAAGATGGGGGATGGAATAGTGGAATAGTGTCACTTCCCAGCAGCAGCAGGCAGACCAGGGTGACAGAGATCAATACAGCATTAGAGCACATCACAGTCGCCTTCTGCAGCATCAGACAGCACACATAATACAATCTCCACTCCTGCCACTCCTCCCTGCTCTCCTAGAGAGAAGCAAAGCACAGGAGGAATGAAAGAATTCTTTGATTTTAAACACAAGTGATACTGACTATATTGCATAGCTCCATCACATGGGTTACGAGGTATGTCTTCATTCAGCAGTGCTCTATATATAGCGGCTGCATTTATATATATTACTTATATTGTCCTGAAGCAAAATGAATGTTCAGAGGAATGTATTTCATTATTCTAAATTTAACAGGCCCTTTAAATTACTGTCTTCTCTTTTCCATTCTTTACATTCATCCTTTCGTCCATTCAAATTCATTCTATAATGTAGTGGCAACTAAATATTATTATGTACTGTGTTATAATCTCCACATCTGGACAGATAAAAGCGATGCATTGAATTTCCACATAGCTGCGCAGACGACACCCAGTTTTACATACAATTTCTGTTGGGCCACTGCTCTATATGCCCTGACTGACTGCACTGTTAATATTGTTAACTGAATGAATAGAAATTTCCTGAAACATAATGAAGACTAAACAGAGGTTCTTCAACAGCATGAAAACATAAAGAAATCCAGCCACACAAGTAAAACCAGTAGTGAGGAATCTGCGTGTACTTTCTAAATTCAGCTGATCTGCCTTTTTTTACACTTTTTTGAACATTGCTCTGACCTCTTATTAGTTTGCATGATGTTCAGAAATTGATGCATGCTTCTGCTTTGTCATGACTTGACCACTGTAACTCGCATTTGGCATAAAAGATTTCACACCAATTCTGGCAAAGACATTAAAGCATTACTAAAGTATGAGCTGCTTATTTAAGCATTGTCTAAAGATCATTGCCTATCTCTGTGCACTTTAAATTTAATTAAGCTGCTTTTTGTTTTTTTATTTAAATGAAAAAATGACAGGATGAATGACACAGATTGACATCTGTATAAAAAATTTAAAAATTAAATTTATTTGCAATGCACACATGTTTGTTTTGATTACATTTTTTTTTTTTACCTTTTTGTATTTATTATTTTTTAATGTAACTTTGTTCTTGCTTTTTTAATTAATTTTTAATCTCTTTTGCATCTTTTAATCTATTATTATTGTGGGATGACACATAAGTAAATCTGAAGATGTTGATATATATATATATATTTATTTTGTAATATATTTTGTTCATGTAGAAGTAATGATTGTACCTAATCCAGTCATGTTTAGTGCACAGATACATATATGATACCATGTTTATGTGGCTATGAATTCACTCCATCTTACTTTGTTACTTTGTTTGTAATAGTGCACAATTAGTGAATATCTGTTACATCTTAACCACCACCCCCATCCTCTACCACACACAGCCAGTATCCATACAATCCAGTATATGCACTGGGAGATTAGACCTGAAAGAAGCAGAATAATTCTTCTCCGTTTGAACTGCATTAGTTTAGTCTGGGGAACTGGTGTCCTCGCGCTGACACCATATCTTCCTTCAAGCTCTCTTTAAAAGGCAAGCTTGAGAAAAGGCTCCCCAGAGTGCACAGGAACCAGTATGGGTACTATAGGAGAGAGCGTGGCCTCAGGCGGTGGATACAAGCTTTTTAAGTGTACTTCCATTCCACTTTTACGCATACAGTACCATCTGTGATTCACAGATAATGAGGGTTAGGATGAGGCCTTTCTTTGTGTTTTGGCAAGCAACTGTTTTGGTCTCAGAATGGATTCAAAGCTGTGAACAGGGAGTGGATCTCTAATGTAACTACCACTGGTTAGCACTATTTGACTACTTTGGTACCGAAAAACATGGCGATTGAGTGTATATGAGGTCCTCATGAGAGTAATATTGTCACCGTCAGAACTAAGCTTTGTATCTCCAAAATCATAACTTTTCAGGAGATGGAAGAAATGGTCAAAATGTGTAAAGGAAGTGAATGCAAAAAGATTTTTTTTTCCTTCAGTTTTGAACTGTTTCTATTGATCTGTTCATTATGGAATGTTAATGCACCACAAAGTTGAGCTGGTGTTCTCAAATTATATAAAAAATGTTAAAAATGACAAAAATAGAGATACAAGGTTTGTTCTGACAGCAACAATATATTACATTAACACAATCATTACCAAAATAAATTGATGTGCATGTAAAAATGTGTGTTTCACTATAATCAAGTTTTTTTTTCAAAATGAGCTTATTAATGAATGCATTTATTAATTTTACAGTTAGGAGAACTGTGAACATTTTAGAATATCACCCGTTACAAACACATGGCAAAAATATAAAAAGATTATAAATAATGCAACTCAATTCTTCGTGTCATTACATTTGTGTGGTTAATAACACAATTACATTGGGGCCTCACAAACAACAGAACACAGGAGGGTCTTGAAAGCTACTGCAGCAAACCATATCCTCTATACAACAGCTTAATTTACAATTACAGTAATGATTAGCGACAAACACAATGCTCCAAAGTCCCACAATTGTTCTTTTCCAGCGGCTTCAATTTAAAGCAAAGGGGTTGTTTAATCCAAATTAATGACATACTGTGCTGAACTAAATCTTACTAATGCCAACATTGACTAAGCCTGGATTACCCGTTTGAGACAGATGTCATGCTCTTTTCTTCTACTGTAGATACTGAAGGCCTTTTGCTTGTAACCCAGCAGGCCAGCAGTCGGTCATCAAGCGATGCCGGCACTCTGCCTTAATCATTGGAGGCACCATTTATAATCAAAGGTATAGCCCTGACCAAGGCCGAGCATGTCACGTGTCCAGTGATGATTCTTTTTGACCAATCAGTAGTCAGCAGTGCTTTCATGTATTGCTTTGATACCTACTCAGCTCACTTGGAACTATGTCGCAAAAAAAAGAAAAAAAATGTGTACTAGGAACTAGGCACCAGATTTGTCTAATGGAAAAAACAGATAGTGGAATCGAGTCGGAAAAGCAACATTTACATTTACATATACATTTACATTTATTCATTTGGCTGACGCTTTTATCCAAAGCGACTTCCAGGACAGAGGAAACAATCAAGCGTTCACATTGCATAGATCAACACTGAGAGTGGTGCCACACGGAGATCAACGCATTGCTCGTGGTTGTAAAATAAATATTATAATACAGTTGTGTACTTGTGTAATTGTAACTGATGCTTTATCTATATTGTTGTGGACATCAACACTGGATGTTCAAAAAGTGTCATTAAATGTTTAATCTGGCTCCTCAGGGGGCATGCAAGGGGAAGTCTTTTTAATGTCGTTTGGGACATATTCTTCTCCTGTATCTCCTGAAGGCTATTGCTTGGATGCAGCAGGCCAGCAGTTGGCCATCGAGCAATACCTGCACTCTGGCTCAATCACTAGAGACACCACTAATGGGCAGCATTTATAATCAAAGGTCTAACCATGACCAGGGCCGATATTTGTCCAGTGAAAGAGGCGTGCTGAAGTGGGATCAGATTTCACCTCGTCCATACATCCATCAGCCTGTCTTTGTGAGACTTGTAAGAATAATGTAAAGGCCAGGCAAATATGGTGCATAAAGATAAATCAACAGTGATCCATCTTTTCTACCTAGAGATCACAAAATGCTGATCTTTATGTTTAAAATAATTCTAATGGAAATGTAAAAAAAATTTTTTTAATAATATTTTCTTAATAATAGACTGGCTATCACAAAATAAAACATTATGGCCATGCACAGATATAGCAAATATTGTTGATTATCTTGTTAAAACTGTGCATTTCAAGCTCTAAGATATAGGAGACATTCTGAAAGTCAATGTGTTGGATTCTTGGAAACATGAGATGTCTGCCAGACATGCAGATTATACCGTGTCAATCGGTCAAGTATAATATCTGTATGTCTGCATGACATGCAAATTAGGTTCAGTAACAGAATGTCTGAATACAACCCCGCTTGGACATCAATATTCAATTCAATATTTATCACTGCAATTTATGTATTTATTAGCTCTGCCTTTCATTCTAATATTCCTGTTTTATCATACTATAAATTTTATTTGTTTGTTCATCTCTTATAGCTATGTACTTAGCTATCTAGTTATACATATATCCTATTGCTTTCTTCAGTCGCTTATCCACTAAACAGTATTGGCTCGACTTGACTCTACTCAACAATACTTTTGGTACCCAGTAAGAAAGTGTCTTAGCGTTATCCATTCAAAAATCAGAGCTGTAATGGAGAAGACTGATGGGATGATAGTGTTTTAGTGAACTGAGAATCAATCAGTAGTCCAAAAATTGCAAAAAAATTGCAATCATGCAAACAGCTCTTGTTTATGTTGGATGTCTATGTTTAAACTCCTGTTTGGCGTAAGGGTTCAACATTTGGTGTATTGCTTTACACTTTGTGTTATATCATCAAAATGGAGCTTGGACTTGCATGTTTTCCTCTCTTTATCTTGCATAACTTTTCTCTTTAGCACTGTTCCCATTTCCATAACTTTACCCTGGGTTGCTATTCTTTGCCACTACATTGTTAGCTGGTGAATAATTATTAGCATCTCAAAAGCTTTCACCTGTGCAAGGTCTCATGTAAAACAATACAGTGAGCTAGCAGTGGCAATTAGCAACAGCTCTGTAATCTCCCATGAGATGGCCCTGTTTGGATCATTGAATTAATTTAATTAATTGTGTGATTTGCTCCTGTTTAACATTTTTTTCCCTTTATCCATGCTGTAATGGGGGGCTAGCTGTACATATTCATTCAGACAGTGGCCTACACAAGTCACAAGGGAGCTCTGCCACACACACCGCATCACAGTAGTGAAATTAGATTCTTTTTCTACATGCAATGGCGGGTGTAATCTCTCTGGGGTTGTACAGACCGAGGCTGGCAGGCATGGCGAAGGGCTGACGGAGCGAGTGAGGCAGATAGAGAGGGAGGGGGTCACACAGCACCTTCAGGAGCCATTGAGAGGTGCAAAATGCCAAGAGACAAATTGACAGAGGAAGTCATAGCATGTAAGAAAAGTCCTTGGGGGAGCCTTATGCACATGATGGCTGAATAAATTGTCTCTGCTTTACTGGAGTGCGACATTCCTTACACATGTTCCAGGGGTTGCGTGCCTCCTCTGAGGCAGCACTGGGGACAAAGCCGTTATTGGGCCTGCCATGGAAAGAGTGATAGGACCTATAACATTCAAAATACTTAGACATATACAGTGTTCATAATAGTCCTATCTCATTTTAGTGTTTGTACCCTAATGCATGTGGTGGGTTTTTATGCTAACATGCAATAAGAACTGCCCAGAGAGGTAATCTTCAATATGTGGTATATTTCTTCAACATTTCTGTTTTTTAAGTGTGCAGCTAGAGGAAACTCTGTCCAAGTAGTTGTCTTCTAGAATGGGTGATCTTTATGTATTATGCCAATCCATACAGATGGCATTTTTTTCTTTATTTCTCTCTTTTTTAGTTTCACTTATGTAGTTTTCTTTCTATCACATGGTGACTAGTGGTTGAGTTTGTCAGCTACAGTACTGGCTGTGCTGACTTTCAATGTATGTTATATATACAGTATATATGTAAATATTGAGGTAATATTACGTTTAGGTACAGGCTTAACAACTCTTATTGCATAAAGGTAATATATATGCATTGCAGGTTATGGAACATATATTTTATACAGTATATGCACATATCAGTGCTGTCTGAGCAAAACCCAAACCCATGTATCGCCATTTTTGTTGTTTTTTCACTTTATTGTTTTAACCAATTGTGAAAATACCAATTGTCCTTTACAATGTCTGAAAAGCTCAAGAAAAATGGGAAAGTACACGGTTCACCTAGGAGGCCAACCCACTTCAAGGCAACACATAGACAGACAACCATTCACACACACATTCAAATCTATGGGCAATATAGAGTATCAAGTCAACCTATTGCAAGCCTTTGGACAGTGAGAGGAAACCAGAGAACCCAGAGGAAACCCATGCGAACGTGAGGAGAGCTTCAAACTGCACATAGAAAGACACAGATGGCCGACCCGGAGAATGAACCCATGACCTTCTTTCCGTGAGGCGACAGCGCTGTATTTCTTTTTACTATACTTAATTTTTAAAACCTTATTGGGGCACAGAGCTTCAACAACAAATACTTAACAAATAATGCTCAATTGGCTAGTGTCTCAGTAGGCACATTGAATTAAGAGTCATCTGCATCAGATCTATGGGAAAGATGTGTAAAGAAAAACAGTGACTAAGAATGTCAATGTAGGATGTGATCAGCAAGAAACACAATAAAAAAAGATATTATGGTTGGGCTGCAGTACAAAAAACCCTCATTACAAAGATAATTTTAGAGTTAATTGGTGTAAAATTTACAAGTACTGGTTTACAGAAAGGTGGAAAACGGTAATATGATATTCATAGTGATTTTATCCATAAGTGGGCGACTGCATGTGTGGACACCTGTCCACACAGATGTCTGAATTAAGCGTTTTCCTGGTGTTTGTGGCATCAGGGGAGCGCAGATCAAATGCGATGTTCTTCTGTACGTTGGAGCGAATTAGACTGTCCACACAGGCTTTCGGGGTTCGGTCAGTTGCACGTTCAGATGTCAAAAAAACTTCAGTCAGAGTGTGACCACAGTAGCGGAAAGATCTTTTTTAACACAACGTCAAGGTTTAGGTCTAAGTAAAGCCACTGATCCACATTTCACTAATACAGTGCACGATAAAGCTCAAACCCTACAGATTTAAAAAACACTGATTACTGCCCCCACAGGTGAACACACAGTGTTACAGTCTGGGCTGCAGGTTGCCATTCAACAGAGGCTAATGAACGCGAAGGTAGCGTCATATTCAAGTCAATCAACCGCCTACAAACCGTAGCTAAAATTCCTACGTTGCTCAGAGCGCGTTCACTTATAGAATATTTGAAAGCAAGTGTGGACTAGGCCTTAGGAGCTTGCTGGGGCTGTACTATTAGCACTTTATCTTTCTCTTGTGTGTGTCACATTTGCACTCGTCCGCTTATGTAGGATATCTTGAAGGATCACCTGAGCCATCAGAACAACTTTAATGCATCCCGCCTTCTAGTTTCTGGTACTGTACTGGATGGAACACCCTTTTTAAAAGGATATTCCTTCTTTTAGTGTACATTTAACATATTTCACTTTTTATTATGGGAGTAAATGTAGACGTTTAGGACATATGTGCCATCTCATGTCTTGACAAGGTATAAAACTAATATATGGACATATAACAAATACATGTGTTTGGGAATATGAATGCAGACTGCTTCTCAAGCAGTTTCAAAGTGCATGTCCCTCTACGGCTGCTTCCTCTCGTCTGCTTCCACCTTGCATTGATCTGTGTCTGGGGACTGCTTCATAAATCCACTGATGCCGACAAGAAAGCAAATTGCACTCGGCCACCCCTGCACAAACACTGCTTGGTAATCTTAAATCAATGGTCCAAATATTACAGCCACTGAGCACGCTCTCCTCTCCCCTGAACGTCTAAGCCTCGTGGGCGTGATATTGTGTGTATCAAAGTGACATTAAATTTTGTGAGGGCGTATGTGTGACCATATGCGTGTGGCCATGTTTGTGTTTGTGTATGTGTGTGTTTGCAAAGGGTGTGGACAGCGACCAGCCCTTTGACATTACCCACAAAATTTACAGTATTACTCATAAGCAAGGTTTATGTGCGTCGACACTCTATCCGCATGTAGCCGACGCCCAGTCTCCTGCAGCACATCATCACTCAGTTTGCAGGCTGGGTATGTCGGCCCTTTGGACCTTTCTTCATATGCCTAAATCCAGCCGGCATGTCGCCCTCCCTGTCGGAACTAGTCCATGGACACTTATCTAAACCTTCCTTGGAAAGGGGGTGCTGATCTTGGCTCGCTTTCAGAAGGTCACTTTCTCTGTTAAAGCTATGGAAGAGGTATCATATCCATGCTCCAACTACAAACTAATTCTTTTATAGCAGCTGTTAGCTGAAGCTGAAAGCTTGAGCTGGAGGTTGTGGGTTCGAGTGCAATCTGGGTCAGTCGTGTTAAAAACGTCAGAATAGCAGGATTCAGTGGTAGAATTCTCAAGTGTCATGCAGGAGGCCTGGGTTTGAATCCCAGTCAATGCACACCATTTTATGGGCTGTGGTGGCCTAGCGCTTAGGCCTTTGTGATCTAGGAGTTGCTGATTCAAGTCCCAGCCCAGGTACCACTGAGATACCCTTGAGCAAGGTACCGTCTTGCTACACTGCTCCAAGGGTGCTGTTGATAGCTGCCCACTGCCCCACGTGTGGATGGGTTAAATGCAGAGGTCACATTTTGTTGTGGTGCACTTTGTATGATTGAGCTATCTATTCCAATTAACAGATTGGTATCCGCAAAGAAAACAAGCATGGCAAAACTTTTTTTTATCTAAATGAGAATGAAAAGTCTCTTGGCCTAGGAGGCTGGATCTACAGCTTGGTTAGTGACTAAAGTGTTTGCTAAGCTGCTGTTAGTCTTAGCCAGATTTCAAGAGATAACTTGCAACCAAGTCAACATTCTGACTTATTATTCTTAGTGGTAGACTTGAGTAAATCTGGTATTATTTGCTAACTAACAAAGAGAAAAGTTGTGCACTGAGCAATTATGTAGCTAACATCACCTCACTAATTGTGTTAAATGTTTTAAGTGTTGTTTAGTTATCTATTTTTCTTACTTTCTTTATTGTTTTGGTAGTTTATATTATTTTATTTTACTAGTACTTTTTTATTTCATTTGTAAGTGTTCTTTTGATCTTTAGTCACACTGGGTATTCTCAAAATAGTTCAGATGGCAAGTCCATCCATATACCCTAGGGGAGTGAAGGTGCAGCCCAGGAGCCAGGAGATTACCAGCTCGTGTCCTAAAAGAGTCTGTTAGCTCCTGGCCTGGCCTTAGAGCACTTTCTTGCCCTGCTGAATCCTGTCCTTAGAGGATGCAGAGTGTAACTGCATGGTACAGTCTGCCCTGCTTTGCCCTGGGGGATCAGTGTCCTCCTGTGACTTATTCCTCCTGAGAGAGACAAACAAAGAGCTCAAGTAATAAGCTCGGTGAATACACTTACCCATGGCAGCACATCATGATAATCACTAATCTCTTATACCACAACTGTAATGTCACTCACTTATACCGTACAAATGAGGACAATATCAGCTTAAAGGCTGCCAGGGGGTTGACCGTTTAAAGTGTGTGACCATGCTTTTTGCTATACAGTTTAAAGATGTTACACTCCAATAAGCAGGTGAACTAGTAACAGGTGAGATACAGAGTTATACAAGTACAACATGTAGGGAAATGTGATCTTACACATCTAAGGCAGTAAGCACACACACCCAGAGCAGTGGGCAGCCAATGCTGCCGCACCTAGGGGGTGGGTCCCTTGTTTAAGGGCACTCCATGAATTGAACCAGAAACCCTTTGGTCACAAACCCACTTCTCTAACCATTAGGCCACAACTGAGTCAAATTAATGATTTAGGATCTCCCTGATGTAAGACTTGAAGTCTGAATGCAGATACAGACTCATTCTGCAACACCTTTTTTAGGCCTCATTCTTGATTCAACATCATTCTTGCCCCATCATGAGGAAATCATGATTGGGTATTAAAGGCACATTTCTCGAAGTAAGATTACAAAGAATTTAGGTCTATTTACAGTACATGGCATTTCTTAGTCCAAGTAGGGCAAGACTGTAAACCGCTGATGAATGCACGTGACCACAGAAGGCATTGCATGAGTAATCGTCATGCTACTGTGATAAATATAGACGCATGGGCTTGGGAGTACTTAGTAAAAAATGTTGTCACTTAAAACAGTCCACCAATGAACTGTGAAATGTAATCTGAAACTCTATTATGTAAAGAGAACACCATACATTAATTATATGCAGAAATGCCACTGAGTTCTCTCTGCCCAAGCCTATCTGAGAAGGACTGAAAAGCAGCATAAACGTGCTGTGGTCAGATGACAGGTTTCAGTTTGTACTCAGGAAAAACATCATGTTGTCTGTGGCAAATACATAATGGACTGTTATTAGCAAGAGGTGCAAAAGCATGGTGGTGGTGCATTAGTGCCCACTGCATGATTGACTTGCATGTTTGAAGGTACCATTAAACACAGATGTGTATATAGAAGTGGATTTTAGAGAGACACATGCTGCCATCAAGGTGATGTATTTTCACAGGAAGTCCATGTTTTTTTTTAGCAAAACAATGCATTTCCTCATTCCAATCTGACCATTAGTACAGATCTGTCTTCTTTTGAAAATGTATGTTGCATAATGAGAAGGGGAATCATAGCCACCACAGACTGTTGAGCAGCTGAAGTGTTGGATCAAGTAAGAATGGGCAAAAATCTACTTGCAAATCTGCAACATTTAGCATCCTCAGTTCCCAAATAATTAAAAGTACAAATAAAAGCAAAGGCAATATAATGCAGTAAGGTTAACAAGCCCCTGCCCCAACTATTTTTGAAATTGTTGTAACAAAAATATAAAGACTTTCTATTCTTTCTACAAAACAATGTCATATATAAATCAAGCTTAGAAAATTGAAATAATAATAAAATCAAACTCTCCTGTACTTATATCCATACAGGTGGTATAGCCTTAATGTTTATAAAATAGATTCCAGTTCTAAAATATGTTTGGATAAGCAGTGTTTTAAATACTTGATATATACACACTTATGGCCTCTTCAAGAATTGCATGGAAAAAGGTGCTACAAACAATTGTACTGAATTATGACTGTCTATTGTGTTGCTCACATGTACCATTGAGTATATTACCATAAGTAATATTAGTCCCTGTGTGGGAACATGGAGGCACTAGTTCAAATTAGCATTATTAGAGCCAAAGCTCATCATATGTTATAGACAAAAGCTCAGGACATGAAAAAGTTTGTGAAATGGCTCCAATGTACAATGAAGGGCTACAGAAAGACTAAATTGCTAAATTGAAAAAAATGGGGGGGGGGTCACATCATGATTTTGTTATTACTGGCAGTAGCTGGTACTTCTGCGGGTTACAGGGGCTCTTCTTATTCCAGAAATGAGCAGTGAGCTAACTTGTCTCAATAGTTTCCATTATGGCATGCCCTGTGTACTGGTGTCAGTGCTGGCACTGCTGGTTTTGTTTGCCATGTTGTGGCAGGGTGCTACTCTGCTACCAGACTGTGACAAACTCAATGCCCTCTCCTCTCTCTCTCTCTCTCTCTCTCACTCTCACTCACTCTCTCTCTCTCTCTCTCTCTCTCTCACTCACTCACTCTCTCCCTCCCTCCCTCCCTCCCTCTTATTCT
>JBBPDA010000126.1:25626725-25639559 GCA_037974385.1 Arnoldichthys spilopterus | reverse complement strand
TCTCTCTCTCTCTCTCTCTCTCTCTCTCTCTCTCTCTCTCTCTCTCTCTCTCTCTCTCTCTCCCTCTCTCTCTCCCCTTCCCCCTTGTTCCTCTCATTGCATCTTGTCTTCGACTCATGCCATCTTTCTTTCCTCTCCTACACAACACAATGACCTCAAGCCGGAAACGTAGCATTCTTCCGCACCAGAGTAGGCCCTTTGTGAGCAGAACAGAGCGGCTCTTCATGGCCTGGATGCACACCTCACCCACTAGCCCAGTGTGAGATACAGAAAGAGAGACATTTTTGAGGGAATTTGGTATTTGGTATGCTGTGTGCAAACTTGTGTCAGTAGCTTTTAGATGTCTGCAGTTTACTTGTTCAAACAACAATGCTTTTGCTAATTGTAGTACGCATTTAAAAGTTTGCATGGGTGGGCAAGCTTTTGAGAATTTTGGCAAAATGGTCTGCTCTATAGTGTTTACAATATCTACCCACTGTTAATGTAAATGCTACACTAGAAAGCTGGACTGTTGTGTATTTACCAATTTTGGGAAAGCTACTTTGAAAGCAAGCTTTAAAAGCCACCAACTACATCATACCAGACGAAGCTGAACTACAGCAAAGAAAACCTACAAAGAAATATAGTTTGACTTATTAAAAATACTTTACATGAGTTAATAATTCACATAATTCAAAATTATCACAAAATTGTCATATATATAAAACACAGCTTTAACAGACAGAAATGTAGGCGCATGTGAGTGTGTGAGCATTAGGTGATACAGACAAATCACACAATAATTTTACGTCAGAGGTGAATCTCTCATTTATACGACACATGAGTCTTTCAAAGCTCTTATCCATGAGCACATTGGTGAGATTCAAAACAAAAAGAATCAAAGGGGAGCACAATTACTGTGAAGAATCGATGATAAAATAAAAATTGACTTGACTTGAAAATGACAGATAATTCCTTTCCTTTCATGTTTGTAGCATCCATCCATCCATCCATCCATCCATTTTCTAAACCGCTTTTTCCGCTTCCAGGTCGTGGGGAAGCTGGAGCCAATCCCAGCTTGTTTGTAGCATTTGTAGTTAATTACACAAAAATTGGAAAAGACATGATTTATCTATTTGAATCACTATGCAAAAATAAATGTGCAATAAATGTGTCCAGCAACTGCAGCACAATGTAGATTAACTACTGGATTAGTCACATGTCGTTCACTACTCCACAACGCTGACAGGTTGAAAGTGATAGAATTTGCTATCATGCAACAGCCAGTTCAGCTATATGGCAAAAAAAATTACTAAAAAAACTATTGTACAGTCTACTGTACCATGAAAACAAAAATGTAAAAAAAAATTGAGATTTGTAACATGCTCAAAATGTAAGTGAGTTGGGCACTACAGTTTTTCAGTATGCTGACTGAGATTTCTGCCAGTGTTTTGTAAAATGTAAACCTTTGTAAACCTTCCAACAGTTGTTACAAAAGGCAGCATGGATAGGTCAAATGGGGCTTACTCTGATGTCAGAATCATGACGTCACTGGGCTTGCAAAAGCTGTTTCACATTACTTTTCTGGTCACAGTGTTTTCTTACAAAAACAGAAGCCCCGTTGCCCGGTGCCAGACCCAAAAGCCGTCCGACTGGTGCCTAGATGTCTAGCGCACCCCACGAAGGAACAAGACGTGATTCTCACCCGTCAGGTCCCGTCTGGCCTGAGAAATAGGAGCCCTCATCCATCACACACTCACGTAGTCGTGGGTGCTTGGGACAGGACAGGGGTTGTTCACACTGCCCCCGTCCACAATAACTGCGCTGTTTCTTTTCTTTTTCTTTTACTTAAAAAAAAAAACTCCAATAGCCCTATAATACAGTGGCCCTATTTATAGAGCCACATCTGAGCTCATAGAAAATGTGAAGTAGAAGACCAAATGTTTCAGACGCTGAGGTGGCACCACTTTATGGACTTATGTACTATTGCAATTCCCTTTTTACATGTTAGAGCAAAAATGGTCTTTGCCATCTTCAACTATTCGAAATGATGCTGTTCAGGCTTTTAAGTAATACATGCAAATGTTTTCACATTATGCCTGTTTTATCCACTTTACACTGGCTTTTGGTTGAATTTAGGATTTGGTTTGAAATTTGGGTATTGATTTTTAGAGCCTTATTAGACCTTCTACAGCCTTACTCAACCAGTCGAGTGCTCATCAGGGTTTTTGTTCCACGTACTAGACTGAAAACATGTGGGAATGCTTTTTAAACTGCTGGTCCCAGGCTTTGGTATGATCTTCCACCAGATTGGATGATTCAATTCAACTGGTTAGATCTGCACTTAAGATGCACCTGTTTAAAATGGCTTTGGGTTAATTATGTTGTCAATTTTGTTTTTGTATTTTGCCTTTCGTATTCTGTATTTCTCTTCTTTGTGCAGCTTTTTGTGATAAGATTCAAGACACACAGTTCTACAAGTGCAATGTGCAGGGAAATATAGCCCTGATTTGCTCCTAGGACTGTGTAATGACTAGAGAATTAAGAGGTTAAACAGAAAGAGAAATATATCACAAGTATATAACACAAATCTAACAATATATACATACTATTTTGAATCTATGAAATATTTTATGTCTGTTAGACCAAAACTTGGTATCTCTATTTTTGTATTTTTTTTTAAATTTTACAGAATTTGAAATAGTCTGCTGATGTTTACATTGTGTCAAAATGTTACGTAGAATGGAGCAGAAGAAATGGTTTAAAATTACTTTTAAATAGTACATTTTACATTAATCTCCCTTATAATCTAAGAAGGTTTTGTGCTTATCTTGTAAAGTTGCCATTTTTGAGATACAACATTGTAAAAAATGTAGATACAGAATGTTCAGTGATATTTAAATTCAGAAAATATATTAAAAATGTGTGCAGAGGCATATAGCATACTAGTCCTATTGACCTATTGAATGATGCCTTAGGCATTAGCTCCTGCCATAAAACCTGCAGATTATTTGAAAGAACAGAAATTTAGTCTCCATTCTCTGCCCTTTGGACTGCTTTGAAGAGTGTGTGAAAGAATGCAGATGGGCCCCTAGTGCTGTCCAGTTGAGCTGGACCTGAGCCACCTCGGCTGGTCCATGCCAGGTTGTATAGGGTGACCACATGGATACCTGGAGAGTTCACTTTAGCACATATTCAATGAGAACAGATAAGAAAAGCCCAAATGAGGCCAACGTCAATAAACCTGTAGGTTAACAGAACATTGCTGTAATGGCAATGTCTGCTTAATACAGCTACAATTGGGTTTTCAACTGTCTTTTGTAGCTCTGCTTCCATATGCTAATGTCCATTAAGTGCAGTTAACACTGGTGTAAACCGCTACCATTTGTTAATGCTGTCCGTTTAGTAGTTCCTGAGACATTATAAAGAGGAAAGTCCTGCCCTTCAGTAAAAACAAATCTATCAAATTGCATAGAAATCAATGTTTTTGTTTGTTTTATGAATTACATGCTACAAACTATTTCAATTTTTGTGATTTCAGATATATTTTTGAGAAATTAATGTTGTTTTTTATTTAATATTTTGTTGCTGTCAGACAAAAACCCTGTATCTCCAAAATGGCAACTTTACAAGAAAAGTACAAACTTATAATGGAGGTTAATATAAAAATGTTGTAAGCAATTTAGAATAATTTCTCTTGGTCAGTTTATAGCGAAAATCTGACACAATGTACGTGTCAGCTGGTGTGTTCAAATGATGTAAAAATGTAAAAAAAAAAAAAAAAAGTAAGGGTAATGGTAATACAAGGTTTTGTTCTGACAGCAAAGATTTGCAGGTCTCTCTATTCAAAGAGATAGAAACCTAGAAATTACTGCCTAAGATGTATGCCAAGATTGCTGCCAAGTGGACAGACTTTTTTTATAAGTACTTAGAAATGTCATTCTGCTGAAGCTACAATCAGCAAGTGCAGCTACTACATACTTATTTAGTGCAGCTAACATTAGTACGTGCAGCTGCTACTGGTAAATGCAGCTATCACTTGGTAGTGCAGCCAGTTCAGACTGTGCACTTGGGTGACCAGACGTCCCAGACAGTCCCCATTTTTGGTGGCCTTTGCTCGTCTTTGGTGGACTATCCCCGGCTTGGGCTGCCCTCAATTTAAACTGCAAATTAAACGGGGCGTCAGACCATGGATAATGGTGGACATGGTGGACTGTGACTAACCAGGGCTCTTTCTGATGTGGGCCTGACAAAAGCCTCAGAAATAAAATCAGTTTCTAATTTTGGTATTTTTTGTTATTATAGAAATAAATTATAACTTTAATGATTAGTTCTGCTCATCTGCTTGCTTCCAATTCCCACACTCTTCCTCCATTCAGATTATGGTGACCAAATCTAACATTTAAATGACTTATATATGGCTATATAGAGAAGTCAGTGGCAGTGGCTACTTTGTGATTTTCTGGCATGGTTTACAAAGCTACTTAGTTAGTACCCAATTTTATCAGTTGACATTCAGCATTTTTTAGGTATTTTATCAAGGTACTTAAGATATTGTCCTGGTTTCATTTTAGAAATCTGTTCACCTTGTTGTGCATCTACCATATGCTAATGTCCCTTTAGTGCAGCAAGCACTGGGTGTTACAGAAATATAATGATGAAGCCACGTTGTAGCCATCACCCACTGTGATGTATTGTCTTTTCTCTCGCTTGTGAGATATGACTGACTCATATGTCGATGGACTCACATTTTCTGCTATGGATTTCAGGCCCCATAGCACATGCTCTGCTGTAACCAGAGCACTAGATTACAAATCTCAGTATGAGTCAGATCCAGAGATCTTGCTTTCATTATCTCGCTTTCATGCACTGTACGTGGTACTTCTTGACCTCCTTAAAACTGGGACATAGTGTTGCTTTTCGCTCACACATAGAGGCAGAAATGGATAACACTTTAGTGACTCAGTAGTACAGTATGGTAATGGTGGTCAGGTTGACCGTAACCCCCTCACATCTGCAGAACGAGTCTCTTTATGGAGCCCAAACCCTTCATCTGGGACCAATTTCCACCTCACACAACAGCTGGCCACCGGCTTTCATGTGCAGAGGCCCAGGCGAGGAATTCGGAGGACCCCGTTCATCTCAAAGTCCACGTTTGCCTAATTACAGACTTGGGATGCTGCCGTACCTCGGGAGAAAATGTTAGTGGCCTTTCTTTTTGTGAGTTGTGGCGAACGTCTGTATTACACGACCAGTCGGCCACTCCTGCTTCTTTTCTTCCCTCATATTCTGGCAGGCCGAAAACCCATCATTACGATGTCAACGAGACACACACACACTCACACAAATGTGCTATTCATTGCACACACACACACACATTTCCTCACATTCAAACAAAAGAAAGAACAATAAAGTGTCTCTGTGTCTAGAGCTAAGCACTTGGGTTCTCATTTGTGTGCTCTCGAGTCGTATTGCCTATTAACCTTAGCAGTAACTGGAAGCTAATGAAAGTGTCAATGTTGTAAATGTCAGGGCTGCTTTAACCATGATTGATATCCAAGAGATTTTGCTGTGCATTTTTAGCCAGCGCTAAGTTATGTTCAAAACCAGCCAAAGGGGCTGTCAAGCGATTAGTGGAGTGTGCTGATCCGAGATTAGCATTGCGGGTTAACCTCTGATGGTTATGGTCTGGATTCGGGCAACCGGGTTCGGTCGCTGCAGGCAGCAAAGCCTAACCTGAACTCTCAGCTATTCACCGCAGGGCTAAATTTTAGAGCAGCTAATCCACGCAAAAATGAAGAAAATGTTAATAGCCTGTGAACCATCACCTCTGATGTCACACCGGGAGTATGAGCAGGCCTTCTTAGACCACTTTCCTCCTAAATATAGCCAGAGATAGAGGTGGAAAACAGAAATGGAGGGTGTAAAAGACTATGGAATTAATATTAAGCAGCTTAGCTTGTGCAACTGTGTGCATGTGTGTGTGTGTGTGAGCGTGTATGTGTTTGGCTTTTTAACATACCTTTGAGTTCAGAGGGATTATCAAGCAAAAACAAAACTTCCCTTCTTTCCTCGTTTTGAGAGAGAGAGAGAGACAGAGAGTACGAGGAAAATGAATGGTGAATTGGGCTTTATTTAGCAGAGAGAAGGTGGGCGGTATTTGAGCAGCTCTTGAGCGTGTGAAGTGTTACTCTACTGCCTCGTAGTGCTTCAGCAGCAATATTTTATATAATAACTGAAGTAAAGAGACAGAGAGAGAGAGTGAAAAGCAGCTCAAGGGGTATTTTTTATGTTTAATCAATATACTCTTATATTCATTATGACTGCATGACCGCAGAGTTGAACAGGGGGATTAGCTTTGTTTGTTGTTTGCTGAAAGTTATGCAATTATGAAAGAACTAATGCACTTTGTCTCCCTCAGTAGCAGGTGTACAACTGAATGAAATGAACTTCTGCGCCCCCACACTGCTCAAAAGAAGGATGTTGCAACAACACTGCACAGGCTATAATATAAAATACCAGTAGGAGAAAAAAAATATATAATATCTGGCATTAAACAGTGCACCTAGCCTAATCCATTCACGAGTAAATTAACCAATCACTTTGCACATATTATTATGAATTTATTCCACATACAGCATACATCATTTATAAATATACACATACATATAAATATACTTTTGCTTATTCCACTTGGTTGTTTAATTATGGAGTGTGCACAACATATTGTATAATGTACATTATATATAAAAATAAATAAATGAATAAGAAATATCCATCCACCCAGTTTTTAAACCACTTCTTCCATTTCCGGTCGCGTGGAAGCTGGAGCCAATCCCAGCTGAGTATGGGCCCAAGGCAGAATTCACCCAGGACAGGAGGCCAACCCATCACTGGGCAACACAGAGACAGACAACCATTCACACACATACACACACACACACCTATGAGCAATTTAGAGTGTCGAGTCAACCTATTGCAAGCCTTTGGACAGTGAAAGGAAAACCACATGGAGAGCTTGCAAACTCTGTACAGAAATGGCTCTGTACGCATGGCTGACCTGGGGATCGATCTCAGGACCTTCTTGCTTTAAAGCAATGACAATAAATATAATATATAAATATATAAATTATAAATTATATATATATACTGTATATAAATAAATTTTTTTTTTTTTTTTTAATGTCCATGTTTATATGTACTGCACTTCATAAATGTTTGGACAGCAACGTCCAGCACATTCAATTTGAATGTAAACACTGCTTGTGAAATGAAACTGAAGCTCATTTTAATGGTAGCCCTTTAACAAAGGTCAGCATTCAAGTATTCCATGACATCTGACATAAACTGCATAATGCTTTTATAAAGGCTTAATCCAACAAGTTGAAAGTCATTTGGAAGTGTTATTACAGCTGGCACTTGTTGGAATAAGCCTGTATAAATATATTTAATGTGAAAGGCTTATGCTGGTGTCACATGCTGGCTTTCCATAAAGTCTCAATGCTTTAATCATTCAATAAAATGTATCTCTATACAGGAGGAACCATGTTTTAATTTGAACCTTTATTTCCATTCTCAGGGTCATTGATCAATTGGCTGTTCATCTCAGCTGACTGTGTTGTTGCATCATTTTTTCAGGGACAAGAGAGCTAACAGAAGATCTAGAGCTGATTCTACATTTGTTGTCTGTATCTGGAATTTGTCGTTGCATTTCAACATGAGGACAAAACGAGTATCAATGCCGATTAGGCAGGTTGCCACGAGGCTGATACACCTCAATACTTATAAAAAACAAATTATTGGGGAAAAAAAATAATCAGTTTATTATTTATTTTAGAGTTTATTACTGAAATATATTAAATAAATGTCAGCATACAGCTAAAGCACATCCCCTGTAGATGTCTGAGACAAAATGTTATGTCTGTCTGTGATAAAAGGCCTCTATTTTGATGATCTAATCTAACACAAAGCATAAAGTGCAAGGTGTCCATAACCATTTAACTATTTTAACACTGGAAAAATTGGACTTGAGCCAGTGCAATGTGGTAAAAGCTTGTCCTAAATCTTGTAATTATTAAGAGGTGTGTTTTTGGCTTAACATGCAATCAGCCAATCAGAATGGCATGTCATCTCACCTTCAAAAGGCAGGGGAGCATGAGTGGTGGATTGCTATTGCTATTATAATGGCATGTTTACCTGGCAAACCAGATCAGTTTTTGGCGAGAAAGTGGACCTGCTTATGAGTAAAGTGAAAATGCACAAGCACATCGTTTATGGGAGCACTACTATTCCACCTAAGCTTTTTGAATAGCAATAGATCACTTCGGGTGCATATATGTGTCCATAACAAATGTTATAATAAGTGCTCAAATATGATTTTGTAATACTACACTGACTTTAGGCATGGTTTAAGTTGGTCAAAAGAGCCATGGCATTTCACTGATTTAAAACAGCAACATGCCGACAATGTGCCAGGTCACATCTCATTTAAAAAGCACCACTGAAGTAGAGGACTGTGGCAGAAAGAAACTAGCAAAAGCTTTTTGTTTAAGAGTATCTTGCATTTACTACTATTTTCAAAACCCCTATAACATTTTAATTAGGTTCAATCTTCATTCCTTTTTTTGAGCCATTGCTTTGTGGATTTACTAATGTGCTTAAGATCATTATGCTGTTAAAAGGTTCACATCTGGTTCAACTTTTGGACAGATGGTCTCACATTATGTTTAAGCACTCTTTGATATGATTTGGTTTTTAGAGCTGAATTATTGAATGCAAGCTGCACAGACACTAAAGGAGCAAAGCAACGCCAAACAATAAGATTTCCACCACCATGCTTCATAGTTGGTATATAGTAGGTTCTTCTGAAAAGCTGTCTTTGGTCTATGCTACACATTTGTACTGGAACTATGGCCAAACGACTCTATTTACATTTCTTCCAAAAAACCTGGTCTTTGTCTACATGTCTCCTATAAAGGTCAAATTTGTCCAGTCTCTTTTGGATTGTACATATGGACGTTTTTGTTACAGAGAATTTTTTTATTTCAAATAACTTAGAGATTGTATTAAATCTTTTGCAAGACTCGTTGGCACTCACAAACTTTTTTTCTGAAAGCTTTAGAGAGCCTCTACCTGTAGGAGGTTCAGATCAATGGCACCTATTTTTAAACATCTGATTAACATTTTATGGGTTTGAAAGGGTAATTAATGTAAGGGTGTATGTTCTTTTTCTATGTGATAAATTTATTTATGTTTATTTAAAATATGAAAATGACTACAAATTGTCAGTTTTATTCATTATTTATAGTATAATCATCTTTTTAAATACGTATTGTATCAAAAAGGTTAAACGTTTGCTTGTTGCTGAAATCAACAATTTCCATGGGATGTACTTACTTTTTCACATCACCATATAAATACATTAATTGAAACTCTTTACTTTAACACTTAGATACAATTGAATTTCATTTCCAATATGTTGGAGTACAAAGTCAGTATGTCAAACTGCTTATAGTTATAATATCTTTTATGGATATAGCTGTATGTATAGTGGCTTGTAATGATGTAGCAGTAGTGCATTGCAGTGGTCTGGCCCATGGATGGGCTCTGCAGTGCCCTGCTGAAATGCTGTGGCAGCACTGCATGCAGTAAGTGTGCACTCACTGACACAGAGCACAAAACCCCTGTTTGTGTGGGTGTGTGTGTGTGTGTGTGTGTGTGTGTGGTTTCTGCACACTTCAGCACTATAGCCCAGATGCCGATAATGATCAGAGCAGTGGCATCAGGCACTGAGGTCTACAGTAAGGGTGAGTGCTGTAGTGGGCCGCTCCATGTGGCAGCATTACTGTGCATGTGTTCAGTAAGACTCTCACAGAGTCCCCTGAGTGATCAGGACACCGTATGGTACACATTAGCGTGCCCATGTGTGCATGTGTGTGAGTGGAGAGGTGCCGGTTTGCGTGTGGATGTTTAAGTGTGTGTGTGTGTGTGCAAAAGAGCAGTAAATGTAGTGTGTGCATGCGTGTAGAGAAACGGTGTAAGTCTATGTGAGTGTGTATGTCAGCAGTAAGTGCTCCTGCAGCAGTGCAGCGTGTCTGTGAGAGAGAGCTGAGCTGGCCGCGGTGCTGAGCGTGTGCCAGCTCGACCCCGTTTCACCCAGCCTTGCTCACACTGCAGCCACAGCAGCAGCACAGCACAGCTTTATTAATGTAACACGATCCTGCTGCTCTCGTGCTCCTTCTCCTCATCACACACACACGCCTGTAGGGTAGAAAAAGGAAAGGGGGGCAGTGGGGGCTTGCTGCCGCAGTGCACACACACAGCGTCACTTGGACACATTTGGCCTTCCAGACACTTTTAATCAAGCCAGAGGGTGCTGGGTTCATTCCCAGACCACGCCTTCTCTTTTCCCCGCCAAAAACTTGTCCGCAGCCCAAGCAGTCCAGAGTGTTAGGCAGTTTAACTAAGTTGCATGAGCAGGAGACTGTCTGTGCTGTATGTGTAGGTGCATATTACAAATGTACCTCACATTTCTGTGGCAGTGTCAGGACACACTAATATTGAGGATATAATATATTGTAGAATATTGACAGCATGCATGTAACACAACACATAAAGGGGGGCATTTAGATTTATTTGTCCCATGCACAGTTATACAAGTGCAACATGCAGTGTAATGTAATCTCTGCATTTTACCCATCCAGGGCAGTGAGCACACACACAGTGGGCTGCCACCATCACAGGACCTGGAGAGCAGCTGGGGAGTTGGGTGCCTTGCTCAAGGGCACTTCAGCCTGCTGGTTGGTTCAAGGAATAAAACCACTGGTCATAAACCCACTTCTCTAACCTTTAGGCCACAACTGCCCCTAGGACCATTCCAAGGCCCCAATACTGAGAGGAGGGCCCCCAGAGAACACTATTTAATAAAAGAATATATATATAATATAAATAATATAATACAGAACTCTTTTATTGAAACTCCAATTTTACTCTGTAATATTATTCCAAATAATGCTGCAACAGTGTTCCATATCATCGGTGTCCAAGAAAAGACAAGTATCTCCAAAACTGTAACTTTACAGGAGAAGGCAAACATGATCCTTACTACTAATGTAAGTTAATGGATGAACATTCAAGAACAAGCAATTTTGGAGCATTTTTCTGTTCCTCATGAAATTTGCACACAATTTAAAGGCCAGCTGCTGTGTTGATAAAGAAAACAATTAAACATTAAAAAAAAAAAAAAAAAGAAAACAGGAGATACATGGTTTTCTCTGGACATTGACTATTGCTTATGGTTTTCCACTGTAAGGAACCTGCTGTGATGCTTTGAATGTTTTAATTGAGTGCAATATATTACATTTCTGCAGAAATCATGTACACATGTGAATCAAGTCAATTCAGCACATTGCTTTTTCAGTGTCATCCTGTACACAGCACGTGTCTATCTATCTGGAAGCAAATGGGTGGGAAGCGTTTGGGAGGGTCATTTTCTTATCTCTTTCTGAATTGACTAGATCCCCTCTGGCATAGAGGCTGAGTTATGTGATATAGGAGAGCAGGCTGTGTGTGTGTGTGTGTGTGTGTGTGTGTGCGTGTGTATATTGTGCTGTGTGCAGGGCTACAGGGAGCGGATGTAAATGAGTGTATTGAGCGTGGCACTCGGCTCCCTGTGTGGCTCTGGGATGGGGCTTCTGCTCTGCTCATCACGACAAGGAACTCATTGACCTGAATTAGGAACCGCGCCCTCTGTGAAAAAAAAAGAGAAGTCTGCTTGTGAGCCCCCCCTGCGGGTCATCTCGACTACTGCAGCCCCGCCTCCCTTGAGGACAGCACACAGAGGCCCAGTGTGTGCCCAGGTCCAGCAAAAACAAACAGTGTGCTTTTCTCCCCAGGCCTCAGTTGAACACGAACAATTCCGATCTGTGCGACTCCAATCTATTGCTTGTTTTTCCCCAATGCCCTCCTTCTCAGATGAACACAGCCAAGCCTATTCTATTCATCCGACAGAACAGAAAATTAAGTCAGCGTCAGTTAGCCCCATGCGCGCCATTCAGATCTTTTTTTTTCTCTGGCAGTGCCACTTTGTCTAATCTCTCAAATTGCCATTCAGTGGGACCCTGGGCAGAGAACGGGTGCCACTCGGTCAATTCTGCAGGGTTTCTGCAGAGACCTGAAGTGCGGAAGGTGGGCAACCGAATTGCCCCTTAAACAGGCATCCCCAGTGATAGTGGCTGTAAATGGGCCGGCCCCTGGATGAACCCGCAGTTGTTACAGGATTTTGGGCAGTGACACACGCTGGCCGCTGTGAATTCGGCTTCTTTTTGTTTTCATCACCACGTGGTTTCACTGCAACTGATCTAAAAGGAGCCGGCTTCATGCAGGCGCCCGGATTAAGGATGAGACAGATGCTCACAAATTAGTCTGAAAGAGAGAGAGAGAGAGAGAGAGAGAGAGAGAGAGAGAGAGAGATTAAGAGGGAAAATGCACAGGACAGTAATTAAACACTACGGTTCAAAAAGCATTGAATTAACATTTAAAAGCTCCTAATCATCATATAAAATTAATTTTACTGTATAAAAGGATTATAGTACAGTGCTAGTACTGTATAACCTAAAATCATTTTGGGACACTTTTAGTTAAGAAAGAACCTTGGGTTCAGAATAATGAACAGTGATGAGTAAACAGGGTGGTGCAGTGGTTAGCACCGTCGCCTCACAGTGAGAAGGTCCTGGGTTCGATCCCCGGGTTGGCCACAGGTGCCTTTCTGTGCAGAGTTTGTTCGTGTGGGTTTCCTCCGGGTGCTCCGGTTTCCTCCCACTGTCCAAAGGCTTGCAGTAGGTTGATTGGATTGGA
>JBBPDA010000126.1:25608201-25625970 GCA_037974385.1 Arnoldichthys spilopterus | reverse complement strand
CCTCAGGGCCCTATTGTGCACCAGAAGAAAGCTCGACACGAAGTGCTTTGGGTAGTTTAATACCAGCACATTCCTCTATTTTACGCCATGTGTGCATGTTTTCAAAATTATTGTTTTTAAATTTACCTGTTTTCTGCTTGTAGGAGTGGTGCTTTTTAAATGAGGTGTGTCTGGGCGCATGGTCAAATTTGTTGCTCCCATATAACTTGAAATATTGAATAATGCATACAGTCATGTGCAAATGTTTGGACACTTCTGATCAGATTACATGTGTTTTTTTTAAGTGATTGAACCCATAAACAAATTTAATAGCATAAATGAAAGTGACTGATTGTCATTGTAAACACACTCCGTCACGAAAAAGTGCACCATAACCTAATGTGAGCTCTGCATTAGATCCATCCACACGTAAAGCAGCAGGCAGCCATACATTGTGCACAGACCATATTTTATGTTTTACTTTTTTACAATATGTTCAATAAACAGTAACTGTGCATTAAAATGTGCACAAAAGTGTGTTCTTCATTGAGCAGGAGCCTCCAGGGGTCAACTAAAGTCCTTGACATCTACCATCCAGGGTAGCTCAGATTCAACATCAAATTTAGACACCCCTGAGGGTATTTATTATCTGCATCAGGTGTGTTGGATTTGGTTTGAAGCTAAACTCTGCAGGGTGGTAGATCTAACCCCTGCTGCAGAGGACGTGTCCTTTTTTTACAGACCAAAAGCGTACTAAATTTTTCATACTGAACAGACTCAAGCACAACAGCAAAATTTGAACTCTGCATTTAACTAAGTGAGCAGTTTGCAACAGCACCCAGGGAGCAGTGTAGTGGGACGGTACATTGCACAAGAGTACCTCAGTAGTGCCCAGGCTGGGACTTGAACCTGCAACCTTCAGTTTCCAAGGGCAAAGACCTAACCACTAGGCCACCACAACCTGCTAACGTAGCTTCTGTATAACATACTTTTCTGTAGTGTCTGTATAAGTTATTACTGAAATAAACAGCCGTCATTAACATGACAAGTGAGTCCAAACTGAGCAGTAATTCAGGTTCTCCTTCTCTTTCAACATGCAAATCTTTTTGATATGCATTCACCTGCAGGTAACTTTGCATTGCAGACATAGTTCTTTCCTTCCTTGCCCTTAAGGACATTCACAATATTTGTGAAAGTGTGTGTTAAGTGGAGCATCCCCCTCAGCTTTAAGAGCATACTGGAAGTCAATACACACTGCAGACACACAGGTTGGGTGCAAGATGGTTTTACTAGCCTCTCCCTCAGGCATCTGCTCTCATGACCTACTATCATCCATATTAAACCTCCAGAACCTGACAGCTTTTAAAGTACCGGGCATTACTTTAAAGGCTGTGTTCTGCAGTGAACATACAGAGTGTACTAGGCATAAATATCCAGCAGTTCAAATCACTTCAGACAGCGACAGACACGTAAGAATGAGTGTTGAACAAGAATGAACACTCCAGGACTGGATGTACCCAGTATCAAGCCGAGCTGTGAGTGGGCTGGAGGCTTTTGCATGCAGTCGATTTCGTTATGCAACCCATTAAGGGACTCTTACTCACTTCCGAGATGCTGACACTGAGAAGGCGTGGGGGTCTGCAAGTGCCTTTGTGTTTGTGTGTGTGTGTGTCTGTGTGTGTGTGTGTGTGTGTGTGTGTTTAGCTCTTTGCGGGAGCTAAATGTCTCCAGACTGATAAAAACATGAACCTCTGACACTGTGGGGATAGTGTGTTGTTTAAAAAAAAATTTTTTATGAAAAAGAGACATAAAGTTTAGAAAAGAAAGGAAAATTCCAGCAGTTGCCATAGACAGAGGTGTTAAAGGCCATCACTTTATTAGGAGGGACACAGAAAGCAGTTATTAGTGGTGAAGTAACAGGAAGTAAAGAAATAATAAATGTTCAAAATGTGCACACAGCTCTGAGAACAGTAGAGGCATTTAAATATAGGGGCAGTCTAGAGGTTAGAGAATTGGATTTTTGATTCCCAGAACCAGCCAGCAGGGGTTCAAGGCACCTACCCCCCCAACTGCTCCATGGGCACTGCGACGGTGGCTGCCCACTGCTCTGGGTGTGTGTGCTCGCAGCCATGTGATTAGCCATGCGATAAGAAGGTCGCAGGTCCAAGTGACCACTGAGGTACCCTTGAGCAAGGTACTATCCTGCTACACTGCTCCCTGGAGTGTTCTGATAGCTCTCCACTGCTTCCGGTGTGGATGGGTTAAATGTAGAGGTCACATTTTATTATGGTGCACTTTGTGTGATGGGGTGTGTTCACAATAACAAGCAATCACTTTCACTTCACCTGGAAGTGAAAGAAAGTGCCCAGTGAAGTCAAAGATGGTGTATAATGTAATGTAATGGAGAAGTAGCTTAATTAACTGATCATTAATAAGACTAATGCATTCAAATTGGTTCTTCTTGTATCTTTGCATATGTAAACCCATTCATTATCAGTGGAATAAGCTTCAGTTAATAACAGCTAATGAGTAAAAAGCGATCAACGAAAGATGATGAACTGTTGAATGTGCACTTAGCCACTAATTACTCACTACTTGTTCAGTTATTCAGTAATTATTAATGATCAAGCTGCTCAAGTGATGGGAGAGGGACAGCCATTCTACCCACCTAGAGAGAGCAGAGATAATTGGGCTGTCTTGGACTCCAAGCCATGGGTGGCATAGGCATCACCAAAAATTGAACTCTCAAATTTACAGTCTCAATGCTTAGACCAGGGATGGGCAACTCCATACCTGGAGGGCCAGTGGCCAGCACAGTTTGGTAGCTCCCCTCTTCAGATACACTCACTAATCCTGGTAATTAGCAGGTTAGTTGAACCAAGTGGGCAGGGATATTCCCAAACTGTGCTGGACACCAGCCCTCGGAGATGCCCACTCCTGCTTTAGACAATTGGACCACTTGGGGTCCCACAAATGCATGTCAGAACAAAAATTTGGATCTTCAAAAAATCTGATAAAGAGCAAATATTTTAAGCTAAGTCAGTTTGGTTCAGTATTAATTTGCTCATTCTGATTTTTAATCAAAACCTTTTAATGCTTTTAAACTCGTAATTTTTCAGTGAAAAATTTAGTTCAACATGAGTGTTTGAGAACTTGGTATAATTTGATTACAAATCCCCAAGCCAGAGTCTACTCTGTTACCGTAAATGTGTCTGTGTTTTAATAACATCCACACAGTCATAAAATGACGATGACTCACAGAGAGTGACATCATTTGATCTGATGTCATATTTTTGTTAATTTTCAGTGTCTTTCTCATCATAGATCCTGTTCACAACCTAAAAGCATGAACCCTTGTACCTTAATTTAACATAGATGAAGTATTAATTTATTTTATTTTATTTAACACACATAATTATACACATAATAATAAAATATGTCAAGCTTATGGCCACACAGGTTCCATGTAGTCCAATGGCCTTGACCCCCAGTAAAATAATGGCTATAAAGTTTCAAACCATGTTACCAAGCGAAAGGTCAGGATGTGATCTGAAAAGATCAAATTTGAACAGCAGTTAATTGTCAGCGCAGATGCAACACAACAGCATTTACCTACAGCCATACATGTAAGTCTGGGTGTACGAGAAAGGGTGTGTCTTAACCCACAGATCCACTTTCGCCCTAAAACCTTGTGTGGAAGGAAGTGTGTGTGTGTGTGTGTGTGTGTGTGTGTGTGTGTGTGTGTGTGTGTGTGTGTGTGTGTGTGTGAGAATTGTGGACACTGCCTTGTGCGACTAATACTGGTGGTCCAGGTGTGTGTAAGCTGCAGATTGGCTTGCACCAAACACACCCCTACCACACTGCTTACACATACACACACACACACACACACACACAGATTTTGCACACTAACCAAAACAAGACATTGTCAGACACTGGAGAGGGAGGTCGCCATGGCAACCTGCACACTCTGTCGAGACGGCGTTCCTCCAGAATCCCAAACACAGCGGCGAGTCTGCTGCTCTAGCACTGGGAAACACCTGCCTGCAGAACAATCACACCCACTCACACTCTCCCACACACAGATTCATAAAATCCCCTAAAAACTTCATCAGGGCTCTAATTTAGAATCGTTGGTGAATCCCAGTACTCTGATTCTAGTGTCAGTCCTTTTTCTGTGCTTGGTGCTCAACATCACTTCTTATCAGTAATCTGTCTGCGTCACCGGCACTTGCTGGAAGCATGAAAGTGGTGGGTGTGTATGAGCTGTGACCTCTGTGAGTGCTCATTGACATTTGATGGCCCTGCTGCGCTCATCGTCTTCTGTATTTCCCGTAAGTGTTGCCGCTGCTCTCAGATCAGGCAGGTTCTAGGAAAGCCCAGTCACTTTAGTTGATTTACTGGACTTCCCAGGGCTGCCTGGATCTGTGGCTCGGATCCAGTCTCACAGTTTACTGAAACTGTCACAGCCAGGTGGGGACCAAAAGACCCCTAAATCATTTGGAAAAAGTCACTGAATCCTTAAAGATATCTGACAAAGTCCAAAACTGATACGCTTTGTTTTAAGAGGAATATCAAGGATTTTCTCTGATGTCTTGTTCTGTGATTAGAAACCCAGCCCTTGGCTTCTGACATACTTATGCAATGCCCCTTAACTTTACCATGGCTACATGTATACGACATGCTGGTTAATACCCCTGTGCACTTAATTGACAATATAAGGGCATTAATTGAGATTATAAGAATATGCTTGACGTGATGCAGCATATACTCCTGTGGATGCTGCTGCTACACATGACTACACTTGCACATGTTCTTTACGTAAATCTGGAGGATTCCACCAGGTGGCAGTGCAATAAATCACGATGAGAAAATAACTCCTATAAAAAAATATCGGAAGAAAAATATTGAAGATACTTTGCTTTGCAACTAAACTGCTCTATCAGTTCTTCTTCAGAACGGTCAGCCTAGTAAACAATGTTGCTGCTGTTACATACCAATGGTTGCCACCCCATACAAAACACTGCGACTCAATTTTTGGTGGTACTGCACATTGCACAAATTGGATGTGTTAAAAGACTGCTGGGAATGTATGGCAGACATGATGTGCACCTGTATTTCTTCACCTTTCTCAATTTCTTTTTGCAGTTTTAATTATATTTACACTGCCAAATTGTCAGTTTGACATGGCAACATTTAATACTCTGGCTTTATAAGAAGGTGGTAATACACCAGCTGTACATGGACAAACCTGATCAACCTGAAGGTAACATTGACTACCTAGTTACTTCACTGCAGTGGCACCTGTCAAGAGGGGGCTGTTATATATTAGGCAGCAATTAAACAATCACCTCTTGAAGCTGATGTGCTGGAATCAGGAAAAATGTGCGAATTAAAGGGTCTGAGTCCTTTGATAATGAATATATGACTGAGTCAGAGCATGTCCAAAACATCAGGTCTTCTGGAGTGTTCCAGGTGTGCAGTAGGTAATACCTACCAAAAGTGACCCATGGAAGGACAAGTGGTGAATGGGCACCCAAGACTCACTGATGCATGTGGGGAGTGAAGGCTAGCCTGTCTGGTCTAAACCCACAGAAGAGCTACTGTGGTTTAAAAAGTGATTCCGAAAGGGGTCAGAACAAAGTGCACCACAGTCAGAGCTGTTTCAACAGCATGAGGAACCTACTGAATATTAGGCATATTATTATACTGAATATTATGCCAATTGGTGTGTGTGTGTGTGTGTATGCATATATTGGTTGAATTTGGATTCACTGAAACATTCCTTAAATACACATTTTGGAAATATAAAGCTATATTGTGTTTGTATGTTTGTTGTATTTAATATTTTATTGATTATACATCTTACATGTAAAAAGTGCATGTACTCCAGTCATTTTTGGGCATTTTGTGTGCCTGCTGCCTGCTTTTACTCTCTCTCTCTCTCTCTCTCTCTCACTCACTCACTCACTCACTCTTTGCCCATCTGAATCAGCTCTGATGTTATTGCAGATGTGCGTCACTGTCTTTATTCTCTTCTCTGCCTCATCACTGCTTGTGATGAAGGTGGAGAGGCAATGAGGGGGAGGGATCACAATGGCGATGAGTGGATGAGTGGGACAGAAGGGAAAGGTTAAGATGAGGATAAGCAAGTGGGCAAAGAGGCAAAGATAGAGCAAAAATGTAATTTAACAACGCAATCAGAAAAGAGGAGAGGAGACGAAGGGAGTGGAAAGGGGAGTAAGGATGAGGAGTGGAAAGGAGAGGAGAGGAGAGGAGAGGAGAGGAGAGGAGAGGAGAGGAGAGGAGGGGTAGGTAGGAAGGCAGTGGTAGGTAGGGGTAAGGTTAAGGTTAGGTTTACGCTGACTGATATATTGTGGTATTGGGAAAAGTCCATACAACAGAAAAGAGAAGAAAAAAAGAGAGGAACATATAAATGAGAGAAAACAACGAAAGATAGAGTATAGGAGAGGAGTGAGACGGATGGAGAGATAAGAGGCTGTGCAAGGGGGAATTGTTTGGATCAAAAGTGCGAAGCTGATGTGGGCATCATTTCCACGGTGAAGGGGGAGGTGCATGAAAGAAGCGGGAGAGCCCTGCTGCTCTGTGCATGCTGTGTGTGTGCGCGCGCAGACACTCCACTCCCCTAGAATCCCCTGCAGAAATGCTCTGCGCATGTAAAACAGAAGCGGCCATCTCTCTCTGTCTTTCTCTCTCTCTCTCTCTCTCTCTCTCTCTCTTTCTCTCTCTCTCAAACACACAGACACACACATCTGTGGCACGAATGAATTTGGAGGGGAAGAAAATGACAAAAAAAAAGAAATATGGTGTTCAGGGGTGAGGGGGGGAAAGCCTGCAGTGCATCACACTGAATAATTCATCTCTTGTCTAAATGGGGAGGGGGTTAGACTGCACTGATGTGAACCCTCTGTACCTCACCTCCACAATCACGTTTATGCTGTCTGCATGTACATATACACAGACACACACAGACACATAATCTGATGTCCACAGATGCCCCCTCATGCCATTTACTTTGTCCTTTAAATATCATTAAATATCATTAACCTTCAACCTCCACCTCATTTTTTCCCCCTGACATTTACAGCAAGTGCCATTAGAACTCAAATATCCTGATACAGATTGACCTCCTTAAATCCCCATCAGCATCCAGACCAATCACTAGACCACCGGTGACATATATGATGAGGGGACACAGGTAATCAATCACTTTTGTTGTTGTTATTTAGATCATGTCCAGATTTACACACATGTATATGTATTTATTTATATGAACAAACATATTGGGACAGCAATTTACAGCAAAAAGGGCCTGGGTCAGCCATGGGTGCCTTTCTGTGTGGTGTTTTCAGACTCTACCCATGTTTCGCGTGGGTTTCTCTAAATTGCTCATAAGTGTGAGTGTGTGTGTCTCTGTGTTGCCCTGCAATAGGTTGGCCTTCTGTCCTGGATGTACCCTGCCTTAGGCCCATAGTCAGCTGGGATCGGCTCCAGCTTCCCTGTGACTTAATATGGATAAGCGGTTTGGAAAATGAATGAATTATTTAATTAATAATTAATTAATAAACAACACCAGAATACAAATGTTACAGAGTTGTAAACATATCTGACATAAAAATAGGTTCAGTAATATGCAAATGGGAAGTTCATGGAATTGCGACTAATTGTCACTGGACAGGTGCATCCTGCAAGATTTCTCTTAGATAATGATAAGGAAGGTAAGGGAGAAGCAGGCTGAGTCACTCAAAAAAGAGGATAGCAATAACAGACAACAAATAACAAAGACTTCCTGTCCTGGATGAACCCTACATTGGGCCTGTATTCAGCTGGGATTGGCTCCAGCTTCCCGAAATGGAAAAAGCGTATGGATTGACAATTAACACTGAACTGTATTGTTTTCATGCCACACTGAAGAACATCATATCCACAGTGAAATATGGAGATGGGAGCATCACGGTGTTGAGCTGCTTCTTTGTAAACAGTGTGGGTCATTATACACCACTGAAGGGCACATAAATGATGTGAAGCCTTTCTCAAACCCAAGCATGCTTTACAAAGAGAGAGAGAAAAAATAGAAACAGAAAAAAGAAAAAGAGGGAGAGGAAAAAAATACACCATTAAAGAAAAAGGCTTTTAGTTCAGATTTGAAAGTGGGAAATGAAGCCCAGTCTTAAAGAGATTGTGGATAAGAGTTCCAGAGTTTAGGGGCAGTAGCACTGAAAGACCTGTCACAGATAGTAAAAAGACGAATACAGTGGACTGTCAAGAGACATCAGAGAACATGGGGAGTAAGTAAGGCACAAGAAGAACACAGAGACACAAAGGACTAAAACTGTGTATGGCTTTGAAGGTGAGATGTTTATAAGCATTTTATGTTAATACAGGATTTGATTGAAGGCCAGTGGAGTTTTTAAGAGGATGGGAGTGACATGGGAAACAGCAGAGTACAGGATTTATTGATGTTTTGGAGGGATTTGAGAGGAACACCAGAGAAGAGGGAATCAGTAATCAAGGTAAGACATGATAAAAGCATGAATAAGAATATGTTCATCAGACAGAGATGGACAGAGTTCATTATTGCGAGGTGAAAGAAGATGGTTGAAAAGGGACTTTATGTGATGGTCAAAATCAAGTAGAGAATCAAATAAAACTTCAAGGTTTCTAACAACTGGAGTAAGCTTAACAGGAGTGCCATAAATACTGACTGGCCAAGAAAGAAACTGTATCTAAAAAAGGTGAAGATGCTTGCATGGCGTAGCCATCTCCTGACTTGGCTTTTTAATGTGGAGGATTTTTTCTCAGTTTTACTGAGAGTCCATCAAAAAGGGTTCCCTTTACCTGGGGAAATTGAAGATGGTTGCAAACTGAATACTGAACAACATTTTTTTGTTTTTATATAGAAATTACATTTCTGGAAGAGTTTGTCCAGTACTGACAAAAGTACAAAGAAATTCCTTTTCCTGTTCAATTTGACTGAATTTTGTAAATCTTAACAATGAATTTGAAAATAAATTTGATCAATGCAACACCCATATTAGACCTGGACAGGCACAAAGAAGAGTGAAAAAAGTTACAATACAATATAAAATAATTAAGTTACACTGTTTCGTTCCATTATAAGAGGGCAACATGTATCAGTGTCATGCTTATGTATTAAAGGAGCATCCATCAAAGACTTTGCAAGCAAAGAGGTCAAGGCTCACCACTTCTTGCCATGGCGCTGTGGCTCAAGCCATTGTGTAGCCAAGCAACTATATCTCAGGTCTAGCATTGGGAAGGCTGTGGGTTATACAAACGTTGAGGGGCTTGCCACTGTAGTGGCTCTGAATTCCTCAGCTAACAGCATGTCGAGAGAAAACAGATTACAGCTGAGATTCTGAAAATGAGACCTTACTGCTGGCACTGAATGAGTGCCCTGCTCCTGTGTCTGCTCTGGAGTCCCCAAACCTACATGGCTCAGCTGCTGAACCAGTGCCATCCTGTGCTCTGTAAACCACTTTGAATAGGCAACTGTTCCAGTTACGCTGGTCATTTAGTCTCAGCCTTATAAATTTCCTACCTATCCAGCCTCCTACTTCCCACAAGGCCTGTGTCATCCTTTTTTGTTGTTTTTTTACTGTGTTTTTTCAGTCCCATCTACTTTCAGTCCTGTTCATTGTATAGGTCCTGTCACTATTAGTGTATCATTGTTCATTTGCAGCATAATTGTCTTTACACTGGTACCTGTCAACCAGAGTGCTCCCCGTCTCTTAAGCCTTCCAGTTCCCTGTCCAGTCTTGTGTCCAAACTCCAGTCCAGTCACCTGTCCTGCCCCAAATGAAGTAATTTGTTCCCACTGTTTGGTGTCCTGTCTGTTATGTTCCCTGTCCGCTCCAAAAAGTCACCTGTTTGGCCCTGTGTCTCATCTCTGATATATTCTCCTTTCTGGTTCCTTTGTCCTGTTCCTGGCCTTTGGCGAGCTCTTTTTCACACCTCATTAGCTGCACATTGGAGGAGGGGGGTTCTGACCATGTGCTTTTGCTCTTATTTGGGTTTCTTGTTTGCTTCTTAGTCCTGCCTTCTTATCGGGTGTCCTTACTTGTGTATACTTTGTTACCCTTCCTGTCCCAGATATTGTACCCAGTGTCAGCTCTTTATTCTTTGTTGTGTTTTCTTTCAGTGTTTTCTTTCTTAAAAAAGTTTGTAATACTCACATTCATACACCCTGCCTCAAACCTCACATGTGTGAAATGCATGTGTACATTTAAAGATGATATATGCACTGGAAATGGATGTCATGTGGTATCTTCAAATTGTCTTTAAAATATTTTAAATGTAGCCCAAAATGCGTTATAGTGTAGAATAAGAAAAAGCTAACACTTTTTTTTCAAGTCAGTGATGGAAGGAACCAGATTAGTTTACTACAGATTTTTGGTGCATTAAAATTAATTCTGTCACCACACTGCTAAGTCTGTTGTCTATATGGGAATGCTTAACATATCAGCTTGGTTTGAGACCACTGCATTATAACTAAAGTGCATAGTTTATCCAGTGTTTATTGTCGATTATAATTTTCCATTTTCAACTACACCAGTCTTTGCAGTTCCTGAACAAAACTAAAGAAGTCCAGTCTTGCCCGATGAACACATGTGGTGAGGGGAAATTTGGGTAAATTAAAATGTTTGCCAAACTATCACTTTAAGTTGCTGTGCAAGACAGTGTATCTCCTCTTTCCAATGACATCCCCCTTGTGTTAGGCCAGTGTGGTTCAGGCACACTGGAAGGATCCATTACTAATTCAGCTGGTATTAACACAGCCTGATGGAATATGAAATGCCACAGTATGTGGGAATGGAATGGTTGAGCTTTGGTTGGAAAGCTGTAGACAAAGGTTTTCCACTGCAGAGGTGGTGAGAGTGACATAGCTTGGGTTTGAATGAAAACAAGTGACACGCGCCAATAAAATGAAGCTTAGAGTGATTCTTTGGGCCAAAAATCAGTTTTACACAATTTAGCTAAGACATGATTGGTGTCTCATGTTTGCTTCCTTAGTTTTTAAATGTTTAGTAATAGAAACTTTTTTGGAAGGAGTGCTTGAGATAAGGTTAGGTTATCCAAATGATGAGAAAAAAGTCTTTAAAGCTTATAAAACTGTGCTTGATGAGGCCTTTCACATAATCTGGGCTAATGGTTTAACACTCTAAAAGTCATGATGGCTTGCTGACCATGGAGGACAAAAAGTCAGCACTGGTCATCAAAGGCCTCAATGGTCAGCACTGGTGGCCATAGGCCTACAAAGTCAAAACTGATCCCCATAGGCCTATATGGTCAACACTGTTAACCATAGGCGTACGTGACAACACAGCTCACCAAACGTCGACATGGTCAGCACTGATCCCCATAGGCCTACATTGTCAACACTGGTCACTATAGGCCAACATGGTCAACATTGGTCACCATAGGCTTAAATGGTCAGCAATAGTCATAAAAGGCCTACATGGTTATCACTGGTCACCACATGCCTACATCATCAACACTGGTCATCATCAACACTGACCATTGGCCAACATGAACAACTCTGCTCATACATACATTATAAAATGGTACTTTGTTGTCTGGTATGAAGTTGTCAATCACCCATCTGAACAACAAGAAGTCTTCTCCAATATCACTTAAATGTATCATTACTGATTCCCAGTCTATTGTAAAGTTACACATTATCAAAAGACTGCAAAAGTTAACACTTTTTTTGTTGTTTTTTTCTGTTGCAACTCCTGAACATAACTAAAGAAGTCCAGTCTTTTCCAATTAGCCCCTGTGGTGAGGGTAAATTTGTGTAAATTAGATTTTTTGCCAAGCTATCACTTTAAGTTGCTGTAAAAGACATCTCCTCTTTCCAATGACGTGGCCTTTGTGTTTGACCAGTGTGATTCAGGCACACTGGAAGGATCCATTACTAATTCAGCTGGTATTAACACAGCCTGATGGCCTGATGGAATATGAAATGCCACAGTATGTGGGAATGGAATGGCTGAGCAGTGTGTGAAAAACTGAAACACATAAAACGTGTAGGTTTCGCCTCACCTCCAGTCCAGTACGTCTGGCTCTCATTATGCATTCATCACTTCAGGAAAAACTATAATCTTTGACTTATTTAGACTTTTAAAGATTTTTCCCAATTAAAAGAGTAAAGCCATAAACTTGCCTTAAAATATCATTGGAATGTGTTGACAAGTGCACTGAGCATAAGAAAAGCTGTGATTACATCTGAATGAAACGTCCTTTCCAATTTCCTAGAGTTCAACTGATTTACATTTTCATTTATTCATTTGGCTGACACTTTTATCCAAAGCGACTTCCAAGACGTGGAGCAGTGTAGTGGGACGATACCTTGCTCAAGGGTATCTCAGTAGTGCCTGGGCCAGGACTTGAACCTGCGACCCTTAGGTCCAATTACATTTAGTGAGGCCATGAGTAACAGATCAGGCAAAATCAGGACAAGCAGAAAAATCATGAGAGAAATGACGCAACAGGAGTTTGAATGTTTAAAAATGGAAGTCCAACAAAAACAAGCACTGTTGTCATAAGTCTCAAAAAACCATGTGAAAGGAAAAAGAAAGGGATATGGGTGAGGAAATGGATCAGCTCACACACATAGGCAGTGTGGATTGTTTGTTCTACAGAGAGAGTTGGAGGTAAGTAATTAATATACTATTCAGTTTGTTGAGTCCACAAGTGAGTTAGAGTCAGTGCCTTAAAATTGTGTGATGTGAACAAGGCCTAAATCACATATTCAGTTCAAACTGTGTTAGGTCATCAGATAACTTCCCCAAAATGTAATTTTTACAGGAAATGCAAAAAATCTTATTTACGTATTATGGAGGTTAATGTGAAAATATATTTTTCCATGATCCCACCCCATAAAAAAAAAAAAAATTATTATTTGTATTGGTCCATTCATCCAAAACACAATGTTAAGGTCAGATGGTGTTTTCAAAAGGTGTAAAAATGTAACGACAAAAATGGAGGTATAAGATTTTTTTCTGACAGCAGAAGCACACTGATTGTATATTTACAAAAACAATGATAACAGACATTCCCTTTGTTTTAATTCGTTTACTGTTATTATAATGGTAAAATCCAGTATGTCAGAATAACTAAAGTATAATTATACTATACATTACAGCTTTATAGAAAATGATGTTCAAAAGCAACAGTTTTGATGTTTTTAAACTGGTGAACAACCATTAATTTACAATGAAAGGCAGTATTTCTATTGTTAATTGTCATGTTTTGTCTGAAAGCCCTACTACCAGACTTTTTACATATTTTTACAGTGTTCTTATGGACATGCACCATCACTTAACAACCCTCCCCTTTTATCTTTTCTTTTCTCTCACCCTACGGCACTAAAAAAACATTGCCCTTAATGCAAGTGAGTGTGTTTTAAGTGATGCTTCACACACTGTCATGCTGTATATGTGTTGCGTGTGTGGTAGCAGAATCCCTGAAGAGCTTTTAATAAGCTCTTAGTAGATCTATGAGGTTTAATGGCTGGAACTTGAGATAGTAAAAGAAGATGGAGTGAGAGAAAGAGGGCGAGAGAGAGAGCGAGAGAGAAAGAAGGAGAGGCAAAGTGCCGGACTAACACATTGTGAAAATGTGTAAGTTTCCATTTTCCAGTTTTGTGACTGTGTGAGTAGTGTGTCAGGGAAAGGGCCATAAACCTGTCAGTTAATGTCTATGCCCTCTTGCCTCCTTTTTGCACAGAGAGGGAAGGAATGTGTCATTATTACAAAGATGTGTGATGTATCCCATCTGTTGTTTTGGTGAATTAGGATGATGGGGGGTGGGGGGCAGTCTTATCTCTGCAGTGCCTTATTTGGTCAGCTGTGATTCAGTCTGTGTGTGTGTGTGTGTATACATGTATTTAACTCCTTGTGAGGAGACCAGACGACTATGATAATGACAGGAATGCAGGGAAATATCTAAAAGTGAGGTCATTTTGCTGGTCCTCATAAGGAACTGTGCTGTTTTCTCCACAAATTGAAGTTTTGTTTAGGAAAAATTAAAAGAGCAGAAAGATTAGCTTTGGTTTACTGAGGTTAGGTTTAGGTGTTTACCATGTACTTACAAAGACAGTAGTACCATCATCTGTGTGTGTGTGCTTGTGTGTGTGTGAAGAGAGAGAGAGAAAGAGAGGGAGAGGGAGAGGGAAAGGCAAAGAAAGAGAACTTGTCCTTTCTTGATGTTTTGGGAAAATGGTTGACTGGCAAAATCTATCTATCTATCTATCTATCTATCTATCTATCTATCTATCTATCTATCTATCTATCTATCTATCTATCTATCTATTTAATCACTCCATTGTTAGGCTGTTTTCTCTATCTGCTGTAAATCTTATGGCATGTTTAGAGTACAGCACCCACATTGGAAGGTCTTCCTTGTGTTGTCAAGGTCCATTCTGAAAACCATGTACTACAATTATATATAAAGGTCATGGTCTGCACATACTGTCTAAAAGCCCACTCATTGCACTATGTATTGAAGCGCTCACTGAAAGAGGAAATTTGGCAAATGTTTTCTGTTTTCCTGAGTCTAACTAGAGTGCACTTGAGGGCGGCAGGTCGGTCTCTGTTGTTGTCCCAGCCATACTCGATATTAATGCTGCTTGAAATTTTTGTAACCACCCCATCAACCCCCTCCCACCCCCTCACCCCCCGTACTGCACAAAGCCAACTTTGAATTTTGACAGTCAAAGAAAGTAAAAGAACACAATCAGAGGTCAACATCTGACGGCTGCCATGGAAACTAAGCCAAGTTCTCATTTTGGGTATCTGAGGTCCTGCTGGTTCACGTGTAATCAGGCTGCACCAGACATGTGCGTGTACGCAGTCTCTTTCACACACACACTTACAAGGCTGACTAAAAGGCCCACATCACATACATTCAGTTCTGGTCATTATTGTCATTGGCATCATTTTATCACATTTTCTCATTACTCATCTGTCTTGTTCACACTACACGACTGTGCAAGTGGTCTGGTCACTGTACTGTTCACACTACATAACCTTGAGACTCCTGATCACAAGTCAGACAGCTGAGTGAGGTGGGTAGAGTGGCACAGGGGGTCATCAATTACACCATCTTTAAGCACAACTGGTCCATCTGGTCTACAAAACAACACTCTTACTCTAACACACTGTTATGAAACATCACGTGAGAAATTACATGACCCTCACGCCAAACAGGAGCTTAAAAACTGACGCTGTTTTCACAATCGTATGTTCCAAAAAAATATATAAAAGGAAAAAGAAAGGGATTTTGGTGAAGGAACGGGTCGACACATGTGGGCAATATTGATTGTCTGTTCTGCAGAGAGAGTTGGAGATAAGTCATTATATTCTGTTCAGTTTGCTGAGTTCACCGTGACACAGCCATTCTCATGCTTAAGCTGAGGTGAATCTCCCCTACATTTTTCAGTGTCCTGCACTCTCATTGGCTGTAGCTCTGTGACTGGTCCAGGTATTTAGCAGGCTTTATATCTGGTCTGAGTAGGCGACTAGTCTTTGTACTGTTCACACATAATGATTGTTAATCACTGATCAAAAGTGGACTCGCATCTGATCTAGCATTTTGTCAGTGACCTGTTGGCACAATGTCTTTAAAACATGTTTTGTCTGTACTATATAGTATCTGCGTGTGTAATTTGCAAGTGCCTGTGCTACCTGCAGCAGCTGACTGCATGACTTTATGAATATGAGGATCTGAGCCACATTAACAAAGGCCTTATAGTGATGACTGAGTCAGAGCATCAGCAGGTATTGTGGAGTGTTCCAGGTATGTAGTAGTTAGTACCTACCAAAAGTAATCCAAGGAAGTGAATCAGCGACAAGGCCATGGGCACCCAAGGGCCATGGGCTAACTGATGCATCCGGGGAGTGAAGGCTAGTCTGTGTGTTCTGATTCCTCAAAAGAGCTACTGTGGTTTAAGAAGTGAATGCTGACTCGACCCTTTGTGTGACGGGGTGTGGTCATAATAACAAACAGTTACTTTCACCTTTATAAAGTAATGACAAGCCAAATCACTCCCAGTTGGTAAGACAGAAGCAATAAGTGGTGAATGCTTTGTCTAAGAAGTAGGATGTTCAATAATCTCATAACAGAGACATAATTAGTAACATATTATAAAATAATTTTGTGAGTAACTACTGAAAAATAAGCTATTCTGGATTCAATGTTTTTGGATTGCCACAAAAAAACAGTACATTTCCATATTTTTACTTACTCAGTCAATATATTATATTAGTTATATTGAGGTTTTTAACATGAACTACTATTTGAGTAATGCCCTGCAGCCATTTAGAACAGTTCATTGACATATAAGAGTCTTAAAGACACTGTAAGTAAAAAGCCTGTTTGATTCTAAGGTATTAAGGGGAGGCTGAAAATGGCCATGTGAAAATAAATTGCAACTGAAACATAAGACAAATGGACATTTGGACATAAGTGGACAAGTGGAACATGCAAAATAGAAGAAAAGAAAGATGTTGGATGTGGACACTTTAAAATGTAGGCTGTCCTTAATTTGGACAGTGGTTAATATAGACTAACATGACATACAGCATTTGGCATAATCATTTTCTTTTATTTATTATTATTATTATTATTTACACGACTTGAAACCCCTGGGTCATGGGTCATGTAATGTGACGGTAGGTTTTTTCATGGTGTGGTAATTAAAGGGATAAGAAAATGGTATAAGAAAAAACAATATTGTAGAAATATTATTTTTAAAAAGTATAATATTATACTCAAAGAACTGTAATATTAAATTAAAAGAATAATATATGACAATCTTCTTTCTACAACAGATAAAAAGAAGCTTTCCTTAAAAGAATAACCATATGTGTGTTCTTAAGAAAAAAAAAGAAGCCCATTTTGTTACGTTTTGACTGTGCTATGTTATGTTGTCATCTGGCTATTATAACATGACTCTTTTACATAGTAGTCTGTTGTGTATGATCATTCTTAGCATGTAAAATGTCTTTAGCATTTCACCCCCCACCCCTTTCCACACACACAAAAAATCTCAGAGACCTGACCTCAATTTAACCCCCAGGACATGAGCATCAACCTAGATTGGCATTTACGGCACACGCCACACCTCTCTGCTTATTACTCTGGGTGTAAAGGTCACTGGGTATGGATAGAGGAGGGTCACTGCTGTAAGACCAGCTTCCCTTACTTAAATCCCACTCATCTCTATTAGAATACAAGTTACAGTGCTCTTTTCACATCACCAGGTGGGGGAGGGGAGAGGGGATTTATACTCCACCTAACATTTTATCCCTGACAACAATTTGCTCCTGTTTGCTCAGCATGAAAAATCCAGTTGTGTGCTGCCTGTACAATATAGCATGTGTTAATCATTACTGTGAAATATTGTTGATACATTAGTGTCACAATACTGTTATCAACAAAAGCTGCAATATGCAAATGAGCACACTAATGAATGACAGTGTTTTTACAGTGTGTACTGTGAACATCTCGACCAATTGCAGTTCATGCTAGGTGTGCCTGTTCTGATGGATTGAAATATTAAAAGCAATGTATTTTGGCAAAATAATTCAGACATGTCTTTAAATACGTTAAATTATATCACCACTGTCAGAAACCTTGAATATCCACAAAAATGATATTTTCAAATTGTGTAAAAAACTAAAAAAAAATTATAAATAATAATAATAAAGATAAAAATTGATTCACAAGACTGGACAACTTCTATAT
>JBBPDA010000126.1:25596995-25608101 GCA_037974385.1 Arnoldichthys spilopterus | reverse complement strand
TAAATAAAACTTTTAAAATTACTTTACGGTGTAATTCTGACCTCTCCTTGAAGACACGTCGACACTCGCCAACATCATTATCAAGTGGTGTTGTTAGCAGTGGCTAACAATGGATAACCTTGTCATGCTGCATTTAATGTGCATTGGAAGTGAGAGTCAAAACTTAAAATTGTGTTAATTATGACCTGCGCTTGTGCAATGTACAAAATAGGCTTTAGAGGTATGAAATTTGCACAATTGTGCAAATTGTTGCAAATTCCCAGAAGCTTGCAAAACTTGTTATGCAATAACTGAGTCACGAGTCTCAGGGATGTGTTTGGTACGTAAACTTCTCTATAGAGAAGAGAGTAGAAAAGGTGTCCAAGATGTCCAAGATGATGAATTAAGTGTAGCATTTAAATATTTACTATTAAGAGATGTATACATCAGCAAAAATTGTTGTTTATATGTTGTAGATCATCGTTAACTTTTTAGGCTAACTGACCAGCTAATTGCTAGCTTGCTCTTTGATGGGTTTGACTGGTGAAGTGTGTGCTACCTCCTGGTGTATGGCATTCTGTTTATGGCCTGGGACAATCAAATTTTTAAGTTTTGTTCCCAATGTATGCATCTCCAGTTCCACCCACTAGCTAGAACTCCCACTATCACATGGTACCCCTAGCAGTGGGTGAGTAAAGGCTAGTGTTTTCTCTAAGTCACCCCAAGGAAGCCACTGCATCTTTTCAAACTGCTGCTAATTCAGCAACAGTAGCAATGTCAGAGAAGAACATGGACTGCCAAATCTGACAGGGGAGAGAGGGAGGGCCATTCTTCCCACCCAGAGAGAGCAAAGCCATTTGTGCTGCCTTGGACTCCCAGCCACGGATGGCTATAGCACCACCTGAGACTGAAATCTTACAATGATAAGGCCTACACTTAGACAGTTGCACCACTTTTGAGACCCCATGGCATTACATTTTATGTGTGTAAATAAACAGGATGGGCTTTTGCATAACAGAAAAGAGCACAGAACAGTCATGCATACAGAGAAAAAAGTGATGGATTCTACCAATTGTTTAAAGCGAAGTTACAAGGGGGAGTGGCATTTTTGACCATTTTGGCACTGTATGTGAGATTTTACCCCACACTTTCCCAACCCCCTGCATTATATCCAACAGAATAATTTTTGTCAACCGATGAACAAATGTTTTATTTTGTGTAGCGGGGCCAATGTTGCCTATGCCTAGAAATTCCCCTGACAAGAGGCCTCATATAAGTGAAGTCGCACAAAAACTTTTATTGTTTCACATTTGTCCTTGTTATGTTTTAAGTTCATATGCTGTAGTTTATATTAACACCTGTTGATTTTTACTGTACTCTATTTATAGAATTTAATTATTTTCTGGTTATTGATTTCACATCTATTAATGATCATTTCTGATGATTCTGTTTTTTGTTTCTTTCCCTCTTTTAACATTTTGGAGTCCAACAAGGAACTAAATACATAACCACACATACAAAAATTACTGTGTTCCCTGTGTATGTATTTGATCTTTATGTGCACTTCAAGCACACCACTAACTGTTGAGTGAAAACCTTTTTTAGACAAATTTACAGCAGTTATCAGAATGAAAACAATTTGTCTTATGTGATCCTCACCAGTGGCCCCCTATGAAAGCCTGTATTATTTTAATATTCTTTTTTAGATAGCGTTCTCTAAGGACCTCCTGTGAGTGCTAGGCACTTGGAATCGTTCTAACCCCCCTCCCCATAAACCCCCCCTGATTCTCACTATAGCCTCAACTATTTGTTAGCAGCTAGCTCCTCAGAAAGGTTTACAGACTGACTGAAGTAAGACAGTAACTTACAAAAGCAACCCCAACACTAAATTTCATTCTGTCTGTACAATATTGTAAAAAATATGTATTTTTCTGAGAGCAGAAAACATTTATTAGTTTACTTTCCAGCAAGAGGTTACTGTCAAGGCTACAGCGGAGTGCTGAGTGACTTCATCTCTCCTTTTTTTTTCCTGCTCGCCATTCGTTTTGATCCGCTCATCTTCGCTGCCCTCTCAAGCACATCCATACACACAGGCCTCCGCTGAGGCCCTGGGCCTGGCTGTTGAGAGGGCCAAGCTATTGAAACTGAAAAAACTAGTGCGCTGTGAAAAGATGCTTCTTTGACCCGCGTGCATATTTATGGTGCAAGTATGGTGGAAAATGTGTGAATATGGGTGAGGAGAGTTGGGCTTTGAGGCTTACAAAGGTGTGAGAAGGGAACCTGTAACATTGTGAAGGCTCCTACAACGTGCCTGCCAGTAGCATGAAAGATAAATGTGTGTGTAATTGGACTCATATTTGTGGTGGTGTATTTAGGATTTTGGAACCAAATCCCCAGAATGACAAACATAAATAGTCTGAGCATTTTACATTTTGTTGTGACATTTGGCTGCTCTTCATGAAGACAAATGCAGCTTTTACTTGAAGAAAAAAAAAAGATTGCACAAAGGTTTTCTTTAGCTTGAGGGCTTGAGGAGGTTAAAAGCGATGGTCAGGCATTTTTGATTTTCAATAGAAAAAAATATATATAAATATATATTTATATATATATACACAGCAAATACATCATAACTGTAACTATAACTGTAACAGTGCTTAACCTGAGTCATTATATGAAGCATTTGCAATATAAGTACATGTATATATACATATATAATTTTTTTTTTTACCCACATACACATGTATGTCTTAAGTTATTATATGAACCATTTGCATTATATGGGCATTCATACACTCTCAGGTTGTGCAATGTTATAGTTATAGTGGAAAGTTTGCATTGAGATCATTCTGATTGTAAATTACGAGAGGATGAAACATGCAGATTCTGATTTCATGCTTAAAATAAAGTCTGAGCAGAGGGAGGAAAATACAAGGTAATACAAATTTAAAGCTCAGATAAACATATATTTGGTGCATGAAATCAAAATGCTGCTTCTGCAAATTTGTTATATTTTCTTGTTCAAATGTTTAACAGGCACTAGATGAGCTTACAGACCTGTAAAACACAAGGTGCATGTCCAGTTATAGCTTCAGGTACTAATAAAAGTATCAGAACAGAACAGTGTGTGTCAGTTCTTCTTGGTGCTGCATTCTGAACAAGGTGGAATCGTATCTATTGTCTCTTTAGGTAACTCCTGTAAAAAAAAAGTAGTACAGTAGTAACGAGAAAACAAAAGTGTGAGTCCTGTGAGAGAACTTGTTAGCATCTTGCATTAGGGATGGGCGATACAGACTTAAATTATATCACAAATCACAATGTCTCAGGGTATCATTTTCGGTAATGATATAAATGACGATATGAAAAAAAGACTTTCAGTGCTGTTATTTTGGCCCCGCAGTCCTGAGCGTCACAACAAACCATGAGCCAAAACAGTAAAAATTAATCCTGACCATTAAATACTAAACTATACAAATATACTACAAAACAGGAATTTTATTCACAAATTCAAATTCCAATAAAATTGCAAACACCAGCACTCATAGCTAAAGCCCAGGAAAAACAATAGGAAATATATGTTAATATGCAAATAATGGTTAAATTGTGTAAATGTGTGAGATGGTCAGAATGTAAACATGTCATCAGTGATATCACCAATATAGTGATATGACACATTTTTGTGGAGTGGTGCTGCTATATCATGGACAATACGAAATGGCACAGTCCTAGATTATCTCATTATTGAATCAGAATGTTGAAATTTAAACAATATTTCATGTTTATTTGATGTGAAACTGCATAGAACCCTACAGCTTTCTTCACAGTGGTGGAAATGGGAACTAAGGGTCACTGTTTGAATCTCAAATATATCCATCTTATTCACTATCCAAAACCACCAATGATACTACACGTGTTCTCTGTGTTTATTTGTAATGTTCCTGATGGTAAAATAGTGGTGTATCTGATTTCTTTGGGAAATATCTTGCCTGACAACACACTGTATGTACTACTCCACCACAAATGTAGTTAAAACTATGTTTCAGTCAAATCCTTATCTTCACATTATCAAAAGCAATCTCAGGCATCAGGCAGCGTAAAACCATTTGTGTACCGAGGGAGCTTTTAGAGGCATTACGCTATTCAGAAACCTGATTCCTCTAACCTCTGCCATGGTTCTGGGTCAGTACTTTCCTCTGAAACAAAGTGTTGCACATCAAACCACCCTGAATGACTCCTTTAGATTCAGTGTTGGGGAGTAGTGAACTACATGTAATAGAAATAGTAGTTAAACTACATTGTGCAGTAGTTTGCTGGTAGTTCAGCTACAATTATTTTTGAATAGACATTCAAATAGTAAAATAACGTCTTTTGTCAATTTTTGTGTCGTTTACTACTAATGGTGTAAATCAACTTTCATCACAATACCATATGAATATTTTGGTCAACGATCCGATTATTTTTAATCCGTTAGAATTTGCAGCAATGTGATTTGGATGCGATTTGGTTGATTCGGTTTGACACTGGGGTCTACAATATGATGAAATTTCAAACAATCTGCTATATTTCCATCAATTCACACATGCAAACAAATTATAATGTGTAATTTTATTATTAAAGGTGAAATGCAGAAGCAAAAGAAGCTTCTCAGTACAAAACCCTGCTCACAGTAAAATGAAGTCAGATTAATTATGGAGTGATTTATTGTTACACGCCTAGTAACCAGTGACACTACAAGCATGAAAGCAAATGAATGATGTCGTTTTTATTTTATAATTGATTCTTTACAGGAACGGCCTGTTGGATAAGAGCGTTGAAAGACGGATCATGTGTCGTATAAACAGGAAATTCTTCTCTAAAATGTAAAATTATTTTGTTTAGATCAGTGTTGCAGCTTGTGTATGTGTGTGTGAGAGAGATCTTGTGCTGTAGACTTGTTCCACCTAATACTCTAAAATAAAACAGACCCACATGCTTTCACATTTCATTCTGTTCAAACTGTGATTAATATATACTGTATGTTGAAGAGCTGAGCTCCAGCAGAAAGAGAAAGTTTGATCATGTTTGAAGGTGAAAACTGAAGACTGGTTTAGTTTTTAAAGCACTTTTTTCAGTAAACCTGATCTGAGTGGCATTTCACTGAATAGTGACCATTTTCTGTATAGTATTTGGTTATAATTGTGAACCACATGCATTTTTTCACAAACTAGTCTACCTGTTTAACGTAGCATTAGTTGCCAGACTAGATTTCTTTCTAGGGTTTCTTTACTGTAGTTCAGCTTCTTCCTGAATGATGGGGTTGGTAGCTTGCAAAGCTATGCTTTCACCGTAGCTTCTCCAACATGTAGATGTTTAAATGATTAATTATGGGAAATATGATATTTTTTTTCTAGACATTATGGAAGAAATCTGTTCTGCTTTGCTGTGTCCATGCTGCAGACGCTGAGGACACGAAAGCTTAGTTATTGTGACAGATTGCATTTCATATGTGCGTTGGTGCTGCCTCATCTCATGGCAGGAGAATTCAGAGATTTGTGTACACCAGCTGCATGTCACATGTTTTCTGCTTTCCTACAGCATGCAAGCCCAAGCCCCTCTGTTCTCTCTGACCCTGTGTGCCAATGTAGCTTATATGTGTATTTAATCTTTGAGGCAAAGGCCTTGCATCGCTCTTTTGAAATGGTTATGACTTTCCTTTGCTGAGAATTGTAGATTGCTTGTTGTTTGAAATGCATTTATTATTTTTCCATCACTTCACTTGTATCTATATCAACAGGCAAAAACCAGTGGTGCGGCATCATCATGCATCAGTGGTCACTTACCAAATGGAGCTAAACAGGGGTCTATTTTCAGAGCAGATATCGACTGACCAAGTTTACGGAATAAAACGGCTTGCTTGCTGTTTGCTAAATATTTACTTAAGGCTTGGTTATTTAGTTAGACTTTATTGTCCCTGCGGGAGAATGCTTTCCCATAGCACTGCACATAATCACAAAATGATTACAGGAAGAACATAATGGCACATAACAGGCAAATGCAAGGTGAAAACTCATAGTTCACTCAGTGAGTCATCCTGTTCTGCACCTCATGGACCTGTACCTGTTCCCAGAGGACAGTACAGTGAAGCGGCAGTTGAGTGGGTGTGTGATGTCCTATGCTGTTGAAACCGCACTGTCTGTAATGGCAGGTTGGATGTGGGGAATCTTGCAGAAGTGTTCTGAAGATACAGATTGAGCAGGATGGGTTGGACAGCAGTGGGAGAAGGGAGGCGGTAACCATGGCCTAATGGCCGGAAAAGAGGGCTTGCGACTAGGCAGTCATCGGATTAATCCCTTGGACCAACAGGGAAAATGTGGGAAGGGCTGAATGAGTAAACAGAACCCACGGCCTTAAGGGTTAGAGAAGTGGGTTTGTGACCAAAGGCTCACTGGTTCAATTCCCGGAACCAACCAGCAGGCTGAAGTGCCCTTGAGCAAGGCACCCAGCTGGCCTACAATTTTAGAAAGTACATTTTTCAAATCGCAAGAGCTGCTTTTTATTATATCTTGTATTATGCAAAATAATCGATTAGTTTTAATTGGGGGAGTTTAATAATAGAGAGATATTGTACTGCAAAGTTTGTGAACTGGTAGTGTGGCACATTTAGTACTCAAGACTTAAATTCGAAAAGTTTTTGAAGAAAAAATATAATTTGAGCAAAATAATCACACTTAAATTGTGTCATGCTATCCAGTGAAGTTGAGTGGGTAGCAGAGAGAAAAGAGGTAGGAGCTGGCTTTACATGACTCAGAGGAAGCACTTGCTCACCCTTACCCAGTGCTGGTGGTATCGCATGCGTGGGGGAGAAACCTAAAGTATGGGTGGAATCGAAGGCGACTAAAGTAGGGGAGGAAAATTGTACAAATCCATCCATTCATTTTCTAAACCTCTTCTTCCATTTCCGGGTTGCGGGGAAGCTGGAGCCAATCCCAGCTGACTGCGGGCCTAAGGCAGGGTACACCCAGGACAACCCATCGCAGGGCAACACATAGACAGACAACCATTCATACACACATTCACACCTATGAGCAATTTTTTAAAACACGTGTTTTAGTAACGTGTTCTGCATGAAGCTTGTTACGGACACAGGTACACACTTGAAGTGCAATAACGGCACCTGAAATGCTTAGGTGTAAAAATGGTACACCTGTAAATGATTTGCTTGTGCATGAGCACTCTGCTGAAAACTGATCTGGTTTCCCAGGAAAACACACCATTAAAATAACTATCCAGTATAGGTCATGTGCTTTTTAAAGGTGAGGTGATGGGCCAGTCTGATTGGTTTATTGGAAGTTGAGCCCAAAACCTCTGAATAATAAAGAGAGTACAACAAAAAGGTGAGTTTTTTTGCACCTTCAATTGGTGTAAAAAATTTTGCTGACAAAAGCTAAATAGATTTGGACACGTGCATAAAAATTAGTTGCGCCTCACAATAGAGTTATTCTATCAAAAGAATTCTTAGGTAAACAGGCAAACATTTTTACTAGAAGTTACATTTGTTGGAGAGGGCCACTTTATCTCTGCTGAGATTGAGACATCCTGTCACTTTAAAGTCAATACTGTGCTCTTCAGCTGCAGAAAAGTGTATTATGTAACAGCCTGCATGTTAAATAACCCAAGATATTACTGCTGAAAAATAGCGCAGCATGTCATTTGGACCCATGAAATGCAACCTAACAAATTCTGCTGCTTTATATTAACAGGCCTGTATGCTAATTAGCTGTCCTGCTAACAAGGTCTGAGCCACAGGCTACATCTGCAGCTATGAACAGTGTCCCATGATTAAAGAGCAGTGTATTTCCAGTGTGCATGATTTTAGAGGCCTATAGGGAGCAGAAGATAAAAATTAAATGCAAGCTTTTGGACTATGGAGGTTTAACACACACACACATATATATATAGTGCACAATACGCCTGCATTACATGATAGAAGGGGAGTTTCCTTCCAGTCTTGTAGATGTTAAACCATGCATCCACAATTGTATTGTTTGCATCACGCTGTCTGGAATAAAACATGTCACCCCAGAAAGCTCACAGTAAATCCAGCACTGATTACACTACTCTATAGTACCCCCTACTACCCTATAGTATGCTGTTATACCCTATAGCCATGGTTCTCATCCATTTCAACATTAAGGCCCAATAATTTATCACTGCATGTTGTCAAGGCCCACTGGGTCACTTTAGATGGTATTTAATAACCAAGTACAGTTCAAGTACAAGTTCTTTGCACTTCAGAAACTTCTCCATGTCTTGTGAAACTGCCCATCATCACATTAACAGATGAGCTACGCTAGCTCAAACTAATGACATTAGCCCTAGCCAGATTTTTTTTAAGTCATATATTTTGTATTCTTTTTTCAAAAATTCACTTGAACATCTTTAAATTATTTTATACTATATTTACTGCCCAAATTAAGCATGGTGCTGCTGGCCAGGTATGGACCAGTTACCCTCTGAATATTAGATCAGCTGCTCATGTGAAGGTGTTCACAGGCCCATCAGTGGGCCACGGCCCAGTGGTTGAGAAACCTGGCCCTATAGTACCCCCTAGTACCCTGTAGTATGCTGTTGTACCCTATAGTACCCCCTAGTACCCTGTAGTATGCAGTTGTATTCTATAGTACCCTGTAGTACCTTGTAGCCTGTTGTTTTTTGATTTATTGAACACTGCTGATGGAGGCAAATCAGCTTTGGTGGAGAAAACATTGGCTTCATCTTGTTTCCCTTTTTTGTCTTGCTGTGAGGGAGTGGCGTTTGCGTGTCATATGTAGTTTGTTGTGAATGTAACCCATTGTGCTAAGTGAAACAGCATATTTAGAGAAATCCAATTTCTCTCTCTCTCTCTATAAATATAAATATAATGTACCCAGGTAAACTATTGGATCCAGTGACCTCTCTGGCAAAGCAAAGGGTGCATTTGGGCAGCAGTATACTGGTGCAAGATATGGACACATGACAAATCTGTTTCCATTGTAACTCAATTTCCGCTTGACTGCTACTCTTAGCTTGTCATGTGCTGACTCCATTATGTCAGCAGCAGAACTTCCTGCAGCACAGTTGAAACTTGATGTCTGAGATGGAGCCCTCGTGAAAGCTCTCAGTATGTACATCAGCGCTTTTAGAAGCTTTTCACTTCTTTTAAATGTGAAAAGGGCAGACTTCCTCTTCCTTAGTTGCCTTATTACATTTATAGGCTGCATATTTCTTCATACAGACTGCTGGATGGCTTGAAAAGTGTCTTACCAGTGTAACAGTATCTGTTTGTCATTTTACTGACCACTGTTTCTTAAGTAATGACGTATCCAAATCACAGTGTGTGCACAAAACAAGACACATAGTTTAGCACTGATATTGATATTATCAAATTTTAAGACATATTAGCCCTCAGTATTAGGCTATTGATTATTTTTTTGTTGTCTTTTGTTTCATTTTTACTTCTGCAATTTTATTTCAGTTTATAGAGTTTTATGTGGACTGGATTTATAACAGTAATCAAAGGCTGTTTCATGTGCTTTGGGAAGTCCATTATAAATACAATTTATTATAATTACATTATTATTATAACCCTTGTCTTTGTACAATACTTCTAATATGTGTTTAGTTAAAAAAATGTGTACAATAGAATATGTTATTAAGAGTGAAAACTTTATAGAATAGTGAACTTGCACCAGTTTATCATATTCCACCATAATCAGGTGAGCTTGAAACTTGGAAAGTTGAGGGGATCACGATTGGGTATAAAAAGAGTATCCACCAAAGACATACATAAATTCTATACAGACACTTTGAGAGGACTCTGGGCCTGAGCTCATTTCAGGTGGACCAAAAGACAGTGGAAACTTTTGCTGTGGTTAGATGAGTCCCTGTTTAAGCGTGTATTCAGGAAAAATGAAAGTTAGGGTCTCTGTGCATTGGCATGGTTGACGTGCAGTTTACATTTATGATTATTTGTGCAGTTTACATTGATGCAGAAGCATATATTGGGATTTTAGAGACACAGCCTTGAAGGTGACAACTTTTCCCAGGAAGTCTCAGGTAATTTCAGCAAGGCAATGTCAGGTTTTGCTCTACACTGTTTCAATTCTACATTTCAGGCATTGAGTGAAAACTTTAGAAGGTTTTTATTTTTATTTTAAACATTTTTTTTGGATTTTTTCAAAATGTCCCAACTTTTCCAGAAATGGGGGTTGTAATGAATCGGCTATATAGTAATGGATGACAAGGGGCAGAGTTTGTTGATATTACGAGGTGGGTTAATTTAACAGACTCTCTCTTACTATAAAATTCACACCCGGTTTATTACACTGAGTGGGATGATGCATCCTGAGATGTTTCCAAATCAGTAGTATTGCCCTCCTTGCCAATTGTCTGTTTCTGCACATGGGACATGTAATGCTGTTAATGGCCGTTTGTTTTGTATTTGATTATATTTGTTCAAAATGTCGTCCAACAGGGGTGTTGTATGTTCTTAAATAAAATTAGAAGCTTATCCAGATGGTAATTATGTGGTAATTATGTTTCCATCAGAGAAAATTCAGTCTATAGGGTGTGTATATCATGATAATATCATTTATCCCAGTAATTCTGCAGAAGATAATCATTTGTTTGAATTTACCCACAAGCTTACTACAGTTACACAGCAACAGAGTTCAAGCACCATATGGTGTGGTTGTTGACTTCTTTCTTCAATTTAATGGTTCCTTTTGACTGACTTTCAGTTAGTACATGTGCAGAGTGCAGGCAATGTGGAGTCTGTGTCACTGCTTTTCTGCTTGGTACTTTGAAAGCTTAACTGTTGATGACAGATTTGTGTTGCTGTGACCTTACAGAGGCCTTTAAAAGTGTCTTTAAAACTGAGGATGCCATTTAGTCCCCTTAAGAAAATAAGTTTGCAAGATGGCAGAAAATGTACGCATGTCTAAAGTAGAAAATACCAGAACCGTAACTTTTACACTGGTCACTTTTTTCTACATTATGTGTAAATTCAGTAAACAGACAGTTTACACAGTTTATACAGTATTTCAGTATATGTGTGTGTGTGTGTGTGTATGGGGGGGGGGGGGGCCTCGCATTTGGTATCCAAGTATATGG